>JAZBGZ010000566.1:26095-37775 GCA_037414795.1 Stenodera caucasica | reverse complement strand
TATTTTAGCCAAATGCGAATCATTGGATCAACGACTTGAAATCATGCGTAATATTCTACCATCAAATGATTTATATTCAAATGATGATTTAGTATTGATTGCTGCAATTCTATTTCATAGAGTTTCAGCTTATAAGAATTATCACAATGACTTCAAATTAGAAAAAACAAGCATTAAATTATTGAAACCGAATATGATGCTGATCAATCAAGGTTTATCAGATGATTATCATTTATCAAAATTGACAAATGATCAGATTGATATCAGAATTTTCGATGGTGATCATAAAACGATTTTGCTAAATTTGGAAGTTGCACAACTGATCAATCAATGGGCTGATAAAGGTCTCAATCAGTGATCAGTCAGGAAAACAGAAAATGCTCAAAAAAATTGAAGAATGAATCGCGATTGAGAAGAGATTGATTTGATTGAATTAATATTGATTGAGATATCGGTTGTTGATGAAATAATAATAATAATAATAATAATTATAAATTTCCTTTTCATCATTGTTTTCTTTATTCCCCTGTTTTTGTTTTTATAATTTATTATCCTGATTCATTAGTAACAAGAGTTGACAAATTTGACGCCATCTATTGGATTCCAGTAAAACTAATTTGAGTCGGTAGTTACGTCATATAGATGAGTGATTTCAACGCACACTAGATGGCGTATCTCTACCATTTATGTGTGTAGAAATTCATTGGATTTTTTTGAGAAAAGGTAATGATTATAACAATTAATTGCAAATTAATTTATTATTTTGATAATAATTTTTTTGTGTCCCACATTTAATTATCAATAATCAATTTGGGAAAAGTTCATCAATTGAAGATCGACTAAATAAATTGTTGAGTGCCGTTTTGAAAAGTCTACTAATAATTGAATGATATTCGTCACTTACATCATCAAATATAGTTTTCCAATTTTCATTCAACATTTTATTCATATTATCACCTAATACTTTATCACCATCGAATAAATTATCTAAATGGATAGATAAAGTTTTCGGTAACATTTGCGGTTTCACATCAATCGCCTTATAAAAATTTTTATCATTTTTTTTATATTGATCGAGAGTCACTGTTATTGATGTATCAACATCAGCTGAAAATTTGAAAATTAGTAAATAAATCAAAATAATCAAAAAAGAAAATTGATAATTAATACTTTGTTTAAATAAACAATTGCCATGTCCTTTAACCGGAAGTACCAAAACTTTACCATTATAATCATAAATTCCGCTTAATTGAAATGATTTTATAATTCCATGTATAATCATTTGTTTTTTATCGAAATCCATCCTTTAAATTTATCAATTATATAATTAGAGGACTTAAGTTAAGTTGAATAATTGTGAAACTTACTCAGCTCGATCTAGTTGTATTGATGATAATCCTGTAGCTGTTAAATTGTGATAATTTTGTACAAGACTTATGCTACCTTTTTCACCCGGATCTAAGGTTATTTCCGGTAAAATGAATGGATCCATTGACATCAAACCAATTTCCGGATAGTCTTTTGTTAATTGTTTCAAATTATGCGATGTGGCATCTTTGAAACATTTTTTGAAATTTGAATCGTTACGTTTACAAATTTTGAAATTATCAGCTGGAAATTTTCCGGATTATTTTCGTGAAAATTCAAATTCGAATTTCCATCAAATACTCACGTAATTTTGTTGAAATAACAAAATTGGAGACAATCAAATTGAAAAATAATGTGATAATTACTCGTTGCATGATTGATACGAATTTTCACTTGGAAATGAGAAATTTTCTGGAAATTTATTTATAAAGGTTTGTTGATAAACAATTAAGACTTCATTAAAAAAGAAAATCAATTAATACGATACAAAAAAAAATTATTACCATATATTTATTACGTTAAGCCGCGCTCTCACTACAAACATTTTCGATTGTTTTCCAACTCAAATCTGGTTTATCTCATCTCAAACTTAGTGAAGATTGAGTTTCAACTATAATAGAGATACGATTGTTTCGATATCCCATCTCTAATGTGATACAAAATCATCAATTCATGTGTTGTGAGCTTTAATTATGGAAAATTTATTGTTCAATAATCCAATCACAATTGTAATTATTCTAATGTTACTTAAGTCATATCTAATCAACGTCACTAATACCACAAAAACTAGATCGATTATCGTGAAAATAATTATGTGAATGATTTTATCCTTATAATTATATCATTAAATTTATAGCAGCTATTCTGCCATCTGTTGGCAAAAAATTGTACTTTGTATTTGGGGTGCAACATAAAAAATTAACTTATCTTGTTTTAATTCATTGATATCGCCAATAGAAGCGAGATGGAATGATGACACTTTAGTCACATTTATCCATGATAATAATGACGTCCCATCGAAATCAACCCATCACAATTGTAGCCCAAATTACAAAAGTTCTCAACGTTATTGAGTCGACTTCATGACGTAATGATTCGATTCATTATTGAATGAAGATTTTTTTCAATTTTATAACGAATCAATAAATTATGTGACGTGGCAACTTTGAAAAATTTGTGGAATAATTGAGAAAAAATTGCATAATTGATACGAAAATAGGCGCCAAAATCTAAAAAGTACCCTATTTGAAGCTCTAATCCAAATAAAGTGTTTACAGTTTCTGATAGATGGCGCTAGTTGTGCTGGAAATTTGGCGGCTTATTTGAAGATTTTCTAATTTCTAGCAAATTGATAAACTACATTCATGTACGAGAAAATACCGCGCATTATCTAGAAAATAATTATAATTAATTCGAGATGAGAAATCGACAATTATTTAAAATAATTACAGTAACGAGTGTTATACAATTCATATTGAAAAAAGGTCCAGCCCTTATTATAACCAATTGTTTCATTTTCAATAATACTTGAAATATTAATTTTTTCGATTTTGCATCATAATAATACCATGGTGCATCAGTTAGAGCATCACCAATATCCGAACTCTAAACATAAAAACATAAAATTTCGCCATTTTGTTTTATTGGAAAATTACCAGCGTCAATATTTCACCACAAATACATGGATTGGACAGCATAAGGAAATTAGCAATGAAATAATTTCCCAATTTATAAATTTCGGTGATGTCAGATTGCTGGAAAATTCACAAAATTCACTTTAACTTCAAGACTTTTATTAGAGTACGTTCAGTTGTGGACCACCAGTTTCACTGTTGCTAAGAGACGGTTGTCAAGGTAACTATTCTATCGCAATGTAACTCCATAATTGAACGTACTATAATAAGAAAAACAATTGCTATTATAGTACAGTCAGTATTGTTGATAACATTGAGGTTAGATAAAATGTACAAGTCACAACTAGTAATAAAATACATGGACTCATAATATCGGCCAAATTTTCACAACAATCGACTAAAAATTCGTGATGTTCCACCAATTTACATAAATTACAATAGAGAAGTTTATCAAAATCTTTGTTGTTTTCAAATTGTCTGTTTTCCCGGTAAATTTCCCGAATTTCCTCCACTTCCAGTCCGTAATCTTGTAAAGTTTGATAATAACAAAATTTGAAATCGTTCTCTACAAAAAAATCAAGTTGAGATTATAATGAAAACGGATAGTTCCTCGAATTAATCTCGAACGTTGATTTCGAGATGAATTCGAACCGCAATTTCGTTATAATCACGCAAAATCGTGAATTGTCTTTGGATTATGATCGTAGCACTCAACAATATGGCGCCAACAATACAATGACTCATGTCCATATTTGTGACAGTGAACGCCTGCCATAACCACGTCAATTCATAAAATGGCGTATTATGAACATTATAAGGAAACCAGCCGACGATCAAAATTGCTCTGGAAAATCATCATCATCATTGAGGGAAAATTAGTGTCGCATCCACATCAAGCGCTGAATAAGTTGCGTGCTCGATGTGAACGCAGCTTAATAAAAATGAAACAATTAGGGGAAATACCGTTGCATCAATATCGGGATTAAATACGAAAATACGGCACACATAGAATGGAAAAGCCATATTTGTACAACAATTTCTGACCATTTCAACGCATTTTCCATTGTTATTTTTCCATCTTCGATGGGATTCGATGATTTTTCACGGAATTTTTGCAGATTTTCGATGAATTTATAAATTTTCTTTCGTTGTAATCTCAAATGACCCACGAAAATTGATGAGCACATACAACCGACTAAAATCCAAAATAATAATAATAATAATAATAATGAATAAAGGAAAAACTAACTGTTATCTCTAAGTGGGCTGAAGTCTTCAGCTTCAAACGTTTTTCCCGATAAATAAATCAAAAATTGCAAATTCGTCAATGAAAGACTCAACATGAAAATCAATTCCCAGAAAATATAAAACAATTTCCTTAAAATCGAATCGGTCGATTGTTTCGGGAAAATTCCACAATATTTCACACAAATTGTGATTGTTCTCAAATATTTCACACCCATTTTACTCGATGACTCGATGATCTCTGTCGGAAAAATTTCCATCAATCATCATTTAAATTCATTTAAATATTCAAAAGAAATTATAAAGGTTCTCAAGATAATCTCGAACAGATGTTGAATTTCACAAATGTATGGATTAAAGATTCAGAACAAAAAAAAAGAAACTAGAAAGTTATTGATTCGAAAAAAATAAATGAGAATTTTACAATCTTGCCGATTTCACACGATGCAATTTTTGTTAAAATTCCATCCCCTCCAAATGATTGCCCGTTAGTGAGGTTATAATTGGATTGTTAGCGATCTTCTAACAAAAATTGCATCGTGTGAAACAGGCAAAATTCTCGATATTTATTTTTAAAAAAAAGTGCTACATTTATCCGACATGTTCGATTTGATAATAAGAAGTTTGAAGAGTAAAAAAACAATAAATAAAGTATTGTTTAAATAATTCAAATAATTGATTCTTCAATTACTCTGACTACAGATAATTATGAAGGATCGAACTACTTGAATATTCAATCAAATAAGTCACTTTTTTTTCTCTTAAGTACATTTAATTTTCATGGATGAGTCTCGTGAATTAGTTAATTAATATGGATAACATTGAAAATCAATCGAGAAAATGGGAAAACTTGTAAATTCATTTTTAATTTCAATATTGGAATAGAAAAATTCGTGTAGCAAAATTCGAATGTCGTCAGTCCAAAATTATGTGAATTAAAGGTGATTTATTTGAAATAAATCGAATTTTTGAAGTAATTCCACTAGTTAAAGGACGCGATCTTAAATAGCCATTTTCGATAACTACAGGCCGCTATAACTCTCACTTTCGCTACTCTACAATAGATGGCGCAGCGACAATAATTAAATTGATCCTTATAGGAATCTGTAATCGAACTTGGCTATCCAAAATTGGCCTTTCAAGAGCAAAATTTTTGTATTTTGTATTCAAATTCGCTAAAAATAATTTTTTTTTTACAAATTGATATTTGAATAAAAAGCGGAAGGCCAATCCTTTGTTTGTTTGTTTTTCATTTATTATTACATTGTTTTTTTCGAATTAATTACAATCTGTACATTGAATCTTATTAAATCATTATTATTTTACTAATTATACTACATTCAAATATGGAACTACATCTCAGTCATATTCTCAGTAGGCGAGACTATCATTTTTTTATTTTTCCTATGTTGCACCCCAAATACAAAGTACAATTTTTTGCCAACAGATGGCAGAATAGCTGCTATATATTAAATGATATAATTATAAGGATAAAATTATTCACATAATTATTTTCACGATAATCGATCTAGTTTTTGTGGTATTAGTGACGTTGATTTAATATGACTTAAGTCACATTAGAATAATTACAATTGTGATTGGATTATTGAACAATAAACTTTCCATAATTAAAGCTCACAACACATGAATTGATGATTTTGTATCACATTAGAGATGGGGTATCGAAACAATAGTATCTCTACTACAGTTAAAACTCAATCTTTACTAAGTTTGAGATGAGATAAACTAGATTTGAGTTAAAAAACAATTGAAAATGTTTGTAGTGAGAGCGCAAATTAACGTAATAAATATATGGTAATAATTTTTTTTTGTATCGTATTAATTGATTTTCTTTTTTAATGAAGTCTTAATTGTACATCAACAAACCTTTATAAATAAATTTCCAGAAAATTTCTCATTTCCAAGTGAAAATTCGTATCAATCATGCAACGAGTAATTATCACATTATTTTTCAATTTGATTGTCTTCAATTTTGTTATTTCGACAAAATTACGTGAGTATTTGATGAAAATTCGAATTTGAATTTTCTCGAAAATAATCCGGAAAATTTCCAGCTGATAATTTCAAAATTTGTAAACGTAACGATTCAAATTTCAAAAAATGTTTCAAAGATGCCACATCGCATAATTTGAAACAATTAACAAAAGACTATCCGGAAATTGGTTTGATATCAATGGATCCAATCATTTTACCGGGAATAACCTTAGATACTGGTAAAAAAGGTAGCATTAATCTTGTACAATATTATCACAATTTAACAGCTACCGGATTATCAGCAATACAACTAGATCGAGCTGAGTAAGTTTCACAATTATTCAACTTAACTTAAGTCCTCTAATCAAACAATTGATAATCTTGTAGGATGGATTTCGATAAAAAACAAATGAATATACATGGAATTATACCATTATTACAAATGAACGGAATTTATGATTACAATGGTAAAATTATGGTACTTCCGGTTACAGGACATGGCAATTGTTTATTTAAACAATGTATTGAATTTTCTCATTCTCTTCCAAGCTTATTTTAATTAATTTTTTTTCTCATTTTCGAATTTTCAGACGATGTTGATACATCGATAAAACTGATTTTCGATGAATTTAAGAAAAATGACAATAATTATTTTGAGGTGATTAATGTAAAAGTACAGTTATTACCGAAAAATGTACATTTTCATTTATATAATTTATTTGATGGTAATAAACTATTAGGTGATAATATTAATCGAATGATGAATGAAAATTGGGAAATTCTATTCGAAGATCTAAGTGATGAATTTTTCTCGATAATAAATCGTTTCATCAAAACGGAAACTAACAATGTTTTCGATCGATTTTCAATTAATGAACTTTTCCCAAATTAATTATAATTATAAAATAATACATAACAATTATAATCGAAATAATAAATTAATTAATAGAATAACCACAGTTTTTGTTAAAAAAATAAAATAAAATTAATTATACTCTCATTTGAGATGGCAATGACACGCCATCTAGCGTAGATCGGAATCATCCATCAATATGACGTGTACCTAAACAAATTAGTTCGATTGAAATCCGATAGATGGTGCTCAATTATCTAGCTAATGTTATGGAATTATTGATTCGATTCGATCAAAAATAATTGTCTTAGACAGAATTATCATTTTTTTCGTCTCATTAAAAATATTTCTTACAGATTAAATTAATTTGTACTTCAACTTTATGGAAAATTGGAAATCTCTTTTTCAAATAATTAGAAATAATTATTGTTGATCGATAATTATGACAATTATCAATTATTTGATTGTGATATTGAAGTCATTTAGTAGATAATACTTAGATGAGTTCCATAGAATAACTATAGATGGCGCGCGAATTTCATCAGTATGTTCTATAAAATTATAAGAAATTCTGAATCTTCCCCACTAGATTTTCAAGAAAATAGCACAATTTGAACAATAAATGATCGATTTTCGAATTACTTCAACTAAACATAATCATAAAAATCGAAATATTTATTAATTTGATCGAATACGTAATTTTTTCCATATTTTGAAAAATGTCAAAATATTTTGTAATTTCGATCGATGTTGCCATATTTATTGTTAATTATCATGTATTGTGTGCTGCATATGTGACATATTTAGAATTTGAATTCTATTCTGTTTTCGAGTCAAGATCGATTCAGTTGTTTTTTCCAACAATTTCGATTCTAAATTCATTGAGATTTTCTCAAATTGTAGAAAAATTTCCATCAACTAATTTGAATTGGATATCGAATTGTTGAAAATTACTTTGATTAAAAATTAACTCAATAAAGTTGATTTTATAACAATTGAAAATAATTTGAGTTCAATAATTTTTCTAATCATTTCACCATTATGTTAATCGAATATTCATTGAAATTCAATTATCGTTACAAATGAAGTTTGAATCGTTCATAGAACAGATTATAAGGCTGATTTTTTTTTGTTTTGTTCATAATTATTTCCAACTTTTGTAATTTTATTTGCATATTTTAATGGATTCGAGTAATAAATGGTGGAGAAAATTCCATAGAATTCATCGAGTTTCCAACTGAAATGGCAGCGAAATTTTTGAAAACAGTTACAATATGTTTGAGATATTGTGGAATTTTCCCGCAAAACAACAATGATAGTTTATTAAGGAAATTCCTTTATATTTTATGGGAATTGATTTTTATTTCTAGTCAATCATTGACAAATTTACAATATTTAATTTATTTATCGGGAAAATCATTGGAATTTGAAGACTTCAACTCAATTAGAGATAACAGTTATTATTTCTTTATTTTCGATTATTATTATCATTAGTTTTTGTTCTAATTTCAGTCGGTTGTTTGTGCGCTGTGATTTTTGTGATTCATTTGAAATTACAAGGTGAGAAAATTTATAAATTCATCGGAAATGTCGAAAAATTTCGTAAAAAATCATCAAATCCCATCGAAAATGAAGAAATAACAATGGAAAAATCCATGAAATGGTCTGAAATTATCGTACAATTATGGCTATTGCATTTTTTCTTTGCTGAAATTTGGTATACAGTTCCTATATTAATTGAGCGGTAATTTCAAAGTATTTGAAATTTTATTAAGCTGCGTTCACATCAAGCACGTAGCATATTACGCAACGATCGAGTCGACTTGATTATGTGCGAATTTGAACGCTCGATGTGGACATAACTCGATTAACTTTCGTTTAATTTGATTTTCTAGAAAAATTTTGATCGTGAATTGGTTTCCTTACAATATTGAAAAATCACCATTTTATGAATTGACGTGGTTATGGCAAACATTCACTATAATCAATATGGATATGAGTCATTTGATTGTTGATACTCTATTGTTGAGTGCCACAATTATAATCCAAAGACAATTTACGATTTTGCGTGATTATAACGAAATCGCGATTCGAATTCATCTCGAAATCAACGTTCGAGATTAATTCGAGGAACCATCCGTTTTCATTATAATCTCAACTTGATTTTTTTGTAGAGAACGATTTCAAATTTTGTTATTATCAAACTTTACAAGATTACGGACTGGAAGTGGAGGAAATCCGGGAAATTTACCGGGAAAACAGACAATTTGAAAACAACAAAGATTTTGATAAACTTCTCTATTGTAATTTATGTAAATTGGTGGAACATCACGAATTTTTAGTCGATTGTTGTGAAAATTTGGCCGATATTATGAGTCCATGTATTTTATTACTAGTTGTGACTTGTACATTTTATCTTATTCTATCATTAACAACAATTATAACGGTAATAAAAATTATTATCATTATTTTTATAGTACGTTCAGTTATGGAAGTACATCGCGACTGATATCTTAGCCACATTCTCAGTAATTCTCTAATTTGAAACAAGATGGAGGCTATTAGTTATCAGAACAGTAACCTTGACAACCGTCTCAAAGCAACGATGCAATACTGATGATGTTGTTCCATTGCTGAACGCACTCTAAAATAGACTAAAAATAACAAACATTCCAGCAATCTGATATAACCGATCTATATCAATTAGCAAATTATTTCCTTGCTAATTTTCTTCTAATTACCAATAATTGTATTTGTGGTGAAATATTGACACAGGTAATTTTTCCAAAAAAAAAAAAAATCCAAAACAAAATGGCAAATTTTTTGTTTTTGATGTTCAGAGTTCGGATATTGGTGATGCTCTAACTGATGCACCATGGTATTATTACGATGCAAAATCGAAAAAATTAATATTTCAAGTATTGTTAAGAATGAAACAATTGGTTATAATTAGGGCTGGTCCTTTTTTCAATATGAATTGTGTAACACTCGTTATTGTAATTATTTTAAATAATTGTCGATTAATCATCTCGAATTAATTATAATTATTTTCCAGATAATGCGCGGTATTTTCTCGTACATGAACGCAGTTTATCAATTTACTAGAAAATAGAAATTTTCAAATAGTCCGCCAAAATTCTGATATAACTAGCGCCATCTATCAGAAACTAAATACTTATATTAGAGCTACAACTAGAGGACCTGTTAGAATTTAGCACCTATTTTCTAATTCTATTTCTATCTATCACAAGAGAAAATAATCAAATAATTAAGTGATTTGTATATCAATCAACTTAAGTTTGATGACTTATTTAGCACAGATCTAATTTTGATTTCACCTCTTAGAAATTCGAAATTCATTGTAAAACAATGTAAAAATTGCTTGTCAACAATTATATTATTCTTCAGCACAAATGTCAATTGTTTCATTACCTCTACTTATTTGATTATGACTTTTTTTAAATTGATTTTAATTAAAAAAGATAAACAATAAAATCATTATCAAAATTAATTGTTATAATTATCAAGTTTTTTTCTAAAAAAAATACACTGAATCATACGTATCAAAATGGCACTGATACGCCATCTAGCGTACGTCGATATGACTCAACAATATGACGTGTACACCTATATTCAAGTTAGTTCGATCAAAAATAATCGTCTAGAACATAATTACGTTTGTTTTTTTTTTTTCTAATTAGAAAGATTCATAATGAATGTTCGAACAGTTGCAAAAATAATCAATGAATTATGTAACGACTTAATTGATCAATTAAGTCAATCAACTGTTAGTACTCCATTTTCATAAAAATTAAAAATCATTAGCAAATAATTAGAAATAGTTTTTGTTGATCGATAATTACGACAATTATCAATAATTTGATTGTTAATTAAAGTTAATTAATAGAAGTGATAATGATACTTAGATTAATTCTATGAGTAAATTATAGATGGCGCGCAAATTCTATCAATAAATAATAGTTTATAAAATTATAAGCAATAATAATGGAAATGTTGGAAGTTATGAGGACTCATCAAATTTTTTTTATTGAAATAATTCAAATCCAATAAAATTGTTTTAATCATTTCGTTATAAACCTGACTTAATATTCACTGATATTGAACTTTTGGCATAATTGAAGTTTGAATAAGTTCAGAATAACTCGCCAAATTCGAATCGATTATAATCTAAATAAGCAATCAACTCGTTTTCTTTCAAGAAATCATCAATTATTCTCGATATTCGTTAATCTATCAACAATTTCCGATAAGTTTGAGAAGTTTTGTAATTTTATGTGAATATTTGAACGAATTTGAACAAATAATTGGTGGAAATTCCGCAGAAATTGTCAAGTCATTGAATAGAATGGCGGTGAAATTTTTCAAAACTGTCACAATTTATCTGAAATTTTGCGGCATTTTCCCAAAACAATCAAACAATAGAATTTCAACGAAATTGTTTTATATTTTTTGGCAAATATTCCAAATTTCGAGTCTTTTATTGCCGATTTTGCAATGTTTGATTCATTTATTGGGAAAATCATTGGATTCTGATGATTTCAACTCAATCAGAGATAATTGTCAG
>JAZBGZ010000565.1:4128-21857 GCA_037414795.1 Stenodera caucasica | reverse complement strand
AAGGTTATTATATTGAGGCACTATCTTTTCTTTAATTTCACTTTTACAGAGTGCTGCTGCACTGAAGGAGTTTGATTTCTTAGAGGAACAGGAGATGTCTCGTCCGGGACCTCTTCTGATTCCTAGTACACCTGTAGTTCCTCCTGAACAATTGGTTCCTCCTAGTCCTCAGCCCGTTATAGAGTTTCCAGATGATGAGGTACTTGGTTGATTCTGCATTGTTTTTTTAGAAGGATTCTATATTAATTATCATTTACATTATCTTATATAATCTGTATTCTATAACTTACTCTTCCTTATTATTAATTTTAACATTTAAATAATCATCATTCGTAGAATCATAATTAATCGAATAATTGAATTAATTGAAATTAGAGAGATCTACAGGAATTGTGTGTACTCATTAGGCTTGATTAACATTTTTTTTTTTGATCAATTGCTTGTTAGATATTATCATTAATGATTTTTCTAATATAATTTATTGATATTTTCAGCCATCATTCGATCAAGTGAATGTTGTGCGACGTCCAATTGTTAGAGAGTTGGGCTATAGAGATAGTGCTTATGAGTCACGTCGTCATTCACAACATACTGGAATGAGTATTGAAAATTTCAAATTGATAAGTGTATTGGGTCGTGGCCATTTTGGTAAAGTGATATTATCACAATATCGTAATACATCTGAATATTTTGCTATAAAAGCATTAAAAAAAGGTGATATAATAGCAAGAGATGAAGTTGAATCATTATTATCAGAGAAACGTATATTTGAAATAGCAAATTCAATACGTCATCCGTTTTTAGTGAATTTATTTGCATGTTTTCAAACTGAACAACATGTTTGTTTTGTTATGGAATATGCAGCTGGTGGTGATTTAATGATGCATATACATACAGATGTATTTAATGAGCCAAGAGCTGTATTTTATGCTGCTTGTGTTGTATTAGGTTTACAATATTTACATGAGAATAAAATTATTTATCGTGATTTAAAATTAGATAACCTATTATTAGATACAGAAGGTTATGTTAAAATTGCTGATTTTGGTTTATGTAAAGAAGGTATGGGCTTTGGTGATCGTACTGGTACATTTTGTGGTACACCTGAATTCTTAGCACCGGAAGTTTTAACAGAAACATCATATACAAGAGCTGTTGATTGGTGGGGACTTGGTGTGTTAATATTTGAAATGCTTGTTGGTGAAGTAAGTTGAACGGGAAATATCTTCTATGTAGCAAATTAATTTAATATTATTTAACTTATAGTCACCATTTCCGGGCGACGATGAAGAAGAAGTATTTGATTCTATAGTAAATGATGAAGTTCGTTATCCTAGGTTCCTATCGTTGGAATCAATAGCGATTATGAGAAGGGTATTCATTATTAATTATCGATATATATTTATTTTTATAAAATCACGTTTTAGTTGTTGCGTAAAAGTCCGGATAGACGATTAGGTTCCAGTGAGAGGGATGCAGAAGATGTTAAAAAACAAGCATTCTTCCGTCATATACAATGGGATGAATTGTTACATAGAAGAGTCCCACCACCTTTCGTTCCTACTGTGGTAAATTATTTGAAAATAAAATATAAATACATATATAATATATTATAAACAGGTTGTCCCAGAGAGCTAAGCACATATTTTTCTGATCTACTTATTTTCAAAAATAATTCGAGAAAAAAATTTGAGGATCCAAAAAGAAAATAAATAGATTAGAAAAGTTATATAGATTCAGATGTTTTTATTGTCACTTTGTATACGAATTAAATTTGATTGATGATTGATAAATTTTTTTAGCATTCAATGGAGGACGTGAGTAATTTCGATGAGGAATTTACATCAGAAAAAGCACATTTGACACCTCCAAAAGAACCAAGACCTTTAGCAGAACAAGACCAATATTTATTCAGAGAATTTACATATATGGCTGATTGGTGCTGACAATAATTGTAAGATTTTCTATATTTCGTTGTTCTTGGTTAACAAGTAATAATAAATAAAATTGCTCTATTAAAATATATAATTTAGATTTAAATATGAACAAATTCGGTTTAAAAATTTTGTAAATAAGATCTCAGTATTTTGAAATTGTTTAAACAGAAACTTTTAGAAAAGCAATAATGCAATTATTAACAAACATATCTTGATTTACATTTATTCTGGTATTATAGTTACTTTTATTCTATAACATATTACTATTGGCAATCCTAAACAATTTTATTATTTTGATCGAAATAATTGTATATATTTTATTATAAATTACTTTGATTATTGTCTAATTGAATTTGCATTTGTCTTTGATTGAAAAATTATAATTTAAGAAATGATTATCATAAAATAATTGATCTTCCATTTTATCAAAACCTATACAAGACTGTGTTTTTGAGGGAGAAACGCGATTTTTGGAAAGTGCCTGCTTTTTTCAAAACTTTTAAAATAAACTGATTGTGCTCATTGTAAATAGTTACTAATAATAATCATAAAATGTATTAATTACCTAATTAATTTTTGAATGCTTTAAATATACACATTTGTAAGTTTTAATAATAATTAAATTTTAGTTGATATTTGGCGAATAATGATTTTAATTTATAAGTTAGACATCACACTAAAAAAACAACAAAATATTTAAATGTTATATAGAAAATAAATCATATTTATCTGTACATATGTATGAATATTTATTGGGGTTTCCTATTAGTTTCCTTTACCGGTAATTTTATAGTTGAACCACACAATGCTGCTTGTTTAATTAAATCAGCATTTCTCTTTATTTTAACATCAAGCTTTTCTGTTTTATTTTGTTTCAAATGTTTCGCACTTAAGTCAACGGGTAGACATAGGCCGTTAGCTATTTGGTAATAAACACTTGTAGAATCGGCATTGACAAAAACCAAAAATACTCTAAAACGAAGTGTGTATGTTATTTGAACTAATTATATTAAATGAAATTCATAATACTTCTCATTATTGGAATCATTGGCGAATTGCAAATAGTCCTGTAATTGAACAAAATTCAAATTAGTCGAAGTGTCTAACGGTATAAAAATCGATAAAGGCGATGATTTATCTTGTTTGGCAGTTAAATATAATTTGTTTGTAGCCCCATTAATCTTATATTCAATGTTCCAATATTTTTTAACTGAAAAAAATTGAAATGTTATCGCTTACATAAAATTGAGGTTATGTTCTAACCTTCACAAAGTTCTAAAAATATTTGGGCTGTTATAGCCCTATCTTTACGACTCTGACATCCCAGTTTTTCAAATTCTGCAATCTATAAACATGTTCAATTCAATTCTTATAATAATATTTGAGATATTTACCAAATTTTTGTCCATTTAAAATTTAAAATTGACATCTCACATTTTTGTATGGATTGTAGAAGTACTTCTACACATAGATACATTTTTGTTTGATGATATCATAGATGATATTACAAGTTTCTTTATTATCACAAGATGTCAGTACCTATGCGGGTTTTTGGATTTAATATTTGCGCGGCAATTTTTTAAAAAAATCGAAATAGACATGAACATTTGAAAAATTGGAAATTGTTTATATTTATTACAAGTAATAAGGTTAATTGTTGCCATCTTTGATGACAGAATTTATAGAATTTCTAGAAAGTAGTAAATTTATCAAATAAATCTCTACATATTTTGTGATTTAGATTTTTTTATGTTTGTGACAATTGCAACTCCATTTGCTCAATCCTATTTTTCGAATCTTCCAATTCTTCTGATCTATCGATTGGTTTGTTCTTTTGTTGGTTTCAACTCTATTGAACGAATAATTCGATTTGTTTCAATTTCTTAAATAACTTCTGATAATTCAATTATTAACATTGAATAAATCAAAAACGTATAAATTGATTGTCACCAAATCGTTGAAATTTCGTCGCCTTTCAAGTTTCGATACTCAACTACAAGGAGGTATAGAATATTTACTCTTTACTCTATAGAATATTCTATACCTCCTTGCTCGACTAATAGAACATAACGTCGAAAAATACCTAAAAAGGGCTTAATTGGCCGTAGAAGGTTTTAAATGTTTACATTCCCTAGGCTCTAGAGGACCGACCAATTAATTCTACGTATCGTTTTTATTCTCTGTACAAAAAAATATATATACATATATACTATATCGAAAGATCTGGGAGTCGTAAAAGTTCAATTTAAATTCCGACCCTTCAGCTTCCACCATTTTATTTTAAAATGAATCTGGAAAATTTGCCTCGAGCATATGTTGATCATGGTTTTGACATGCTGAGCGGGAAAGCTATCATATATGCGTATGTATACATAATTATTATTCGTTTTTTATATAAAGAGCCTATGTATATACAACATCTTCTATTAACAAAGGAACATTGAATTATTATCGAACAAAACAATTATTAGAAAAATATTATATTTTCAAATTGATGACATTTTTTTTTTTTTTGTAATAAATGGAGTTTCTTGAAGTTGCTCCAACTTTATTGACATGTTACGGTCAAGTTGGAAAGTTGATGTTCGGCAGCTTTAGTCGAGCTTTCCGCTTTATAAGAAAAGAACGGACTGTCGCCCTTATTTATTTTTTTCTCTCCACTTTCTTGGTAAAATATGGTAGCGACAGTGTCACAGATTATATCGTCATATGGTGCCTAAATAAATCTTTTAGTCGAACGATCGGTATTAAGTTGAAATAGTTTTTTCTCTTGACTCTTCTACAAAAGGTGGAAAAATCCAGACTTGTTGTTGTTGTTGTTGTTGTAATCCTGGACTATTATTGCTATTATTGTCGAAAGGTCGATTCCCTTTTACAAATAAGATTCGCGTGATTCGATCTGTCGTATTTCGCTATTATTGTTTGTAAGGATTTAGCCTGAACGGATAATAAGGGTCATAGAAACCTAGAAAATGTTCAATCACTACAATCGACAATCACCAACGGAATATCTATTAGAAATCCGATTATTATTCAATTATTTATTTTAACAGATGCATCAACTAACTAACAGCATAGTTTGAAATTCTATTAAACTAGAACATGACTAGTCAACGTTCCACCTGTAAATTTTATAAATTTGGATTATTGTAATTGTTGTCTGAATTATACATCAAGTGCTTGTCAAAAAAAGTGACAAGTGAAAACTATCAGTCTTGTAAAAAATACGAAAGATACAAATATTGAATTTGAATAAATCAGGCTTTCAATTCATATTTGTAATTGAACAAATTATAAAGTTCTGATGAGACATTGGATAGGGATTGTTAGTCTTATCCTCAAAATCACTAAAAGCTAAATTTTAGCCTTGTACTTTGGAAAAGTGATTGCAGTAAGTATACAGGTTTTTGTGGAAACCCTACTCGTAATTTCTGATAAGGGACTACCCTTTACAATTTTGCGATCCTGTATATCGACCAATCTAACAAGTTACCAATAGTAAAATGACAAAGGCATCACAGTCAACCAGCTGGACGCCACAAGAGGAATTGTCGAAATGTCTGATTCTATTAGTGAATAGTCGCCTTTGTTTAAATTAATCGACTTACCCTATTTCTTGGACCGGTAAATACAGCCTTAGTGCTAGTTCTGAGAATCAATACGAAATTCATCAAAGTCGAAGAAGTTGCTCTAAACATCGGATAATTTGAATTAGGAAATTATTCCTTATTTTCGCCTTGTTTGAACGAAAAGTTGAGAAGATGGTATTCAGATGACGTACTCATTCTAAACAAAAAAAAGTCTAAAGAACAAACAGACATAAAATTTTGCTTGTTTATAAAACTTGGGAATCTTTTGATTCGCTTGTTAGTTTTTATCATGTCAATTTGGCATTATTAAATGCTTTCAAATTTGAGAAAATGCTAAAGTATCACAACTAATTTCTAAACTTTTATTTTCATGTGATTTAGATTGCTTCATTTTCAATATGAAAAAGAATCATTATAATAGAAAATACGTAGATAATGCGAATATTTACACAACAAGGGAAACGAAGAAGAATAAGTCCCTTCTGTCGTCTATTTATGCATCATATGTAATATTATTCTGGTATAATATAGAACGAGTGAATGTTTGTATCGATTTTAAATACGACAGCATTAATACTGAATGTCCTCTGTATGTTCAAAACACGAAAAACTTGAAATTTCATATATTCATTGAATTATCTCGAATTCTCAGTCGTGAAATATATTCCGCATTAGAGAGAAAACAAAACAAATTCCATGAATAATATGAAAATTGAAAGTTATGATTAGTTTCTGGTAATTCTGGATTACCGAGAAATTTTCTTTTGGTATTCAAACGTAGCTTGAGTGTTTTAGAAATTAGGAAAACTTTATCATTAATAAGGGAAATTACTTGAATTTACCTACATAGAAGTTTACTCTAGTTTACTGCATTAATAATATAGACACTTTAACTAATGGTCGTACAAGGGACAGCCCGTATAAATGTGTTTTTTATTCAACGACTTCACAGATAATCTAGACAGTAACAGTCTCCTTCAATAAATACATAGACTTTAATTATTATAATGATAATAATAATTTATGAGAGAAATATTCGAGAATCTTTATCGACAAAAGATGGAATTGTTGAATTTTCATCCATTATCATTCTGATCAAACGTTAGAATAATGAAACGAGGAGCTGCAAAGGAATTTTCCAGTTATAATAATTGAAGTACAAACAGTTGAATGAAATTGAGATTACGTTTGGCAAGATAATTATCTGATTGGATTCAAATAAAAGATTACAATTTTTATTGTTTTTGTCAGGAAGACTCTATGATGATATGATAGTTGTTCTGGATTCATTTATCATTCCAGGCACGTTCAATTTCAACTTATTGTAGCACTTTCTCGAATTTTCTAAAATACTTTAGTCACATACTTCCAGAAATATATACATAGAAATATATATCAACACTTTCGATCGTCTTCCATAAAAAAGGAAAAACTACAATTTATTTTATCAATTGATCGATCCGAATTTCATTCTTAATTATGGTCAATCGTTGATATTCTCTCTCTCTTTCTACTTCAACGATTGATGATGGTCGGTCTATGTTGTTTCAAATCTATTAATCTTTTCTCATCTGACACGCAAAATGCATTAATGTTCGAATACGTTAATTAGGAAAGTTTCTAGATGGGTTTCATCATATACGTCGACAGAATAATAACAATAATAATAATAATGATAATAATAATAATAGTGATGATAATGATAATAATAATAATAGTGATGATAATGATAATAATAATAATTATTATAATAATGATAATGATAATAATAGAAATGATAAAAGTTTAAACATAATCGACAAGTTCCGATTTTAGTTGAAGATTTTTCCGGAAATTTACATGTTCAACTTTCCTATATCGTTCTTATTATCATTATTATTGTTGCTGGTTTAATATTTATTAAATAGAAGTTTTTCCTATTTCCGCAGTCTATTGTGGTAGTAATGCGGCAATTTCCAAATCTTTCGTTCTTGGTAATAATAAGAGGGGAAAAATTCTAATAGTAAATCGCTAGATTATCCTTTTATTATTTTTCATTATTATAAATGTTTTTTCATACGAGTATTGTAATAGCGTGATGATAAAAATACTGTACAACAGCAATATAACCACGTATTTACAATTTATCAACAAAAAAACAAAACAAACACAAAAACAAAACATTGTATAAATGCAAATGGAGAGAATACGAAATTATACATTTATGACAAATATTAAATTGGCTCAAATTCTCAAAAATATCGTTCAAAAAATAAACAAAAATGTTGACTGTTTCACTTATTATTTTCAATTCAATAACTTTTCATCAGAACAATAATAACAGATTGTTTCTTAGGAACAATCTCTATAAAATCAGCAGTTCACAACTAGTCCATGATGTTTCTCTAATTTTATTGTACAATTCATTATGGATTGATTGATGTTTTTAGATTATTAGAGATCTAAACAAGAAGTCCTCAAACGACTATTCATCATTATTTGTGCAAGAAATAAAACAATGAAGAGGATGAAAACTAACAAAAAAGCGACAAGATGCTGAAATATTCACAAGTGAACGTTGTAAAAGGATCAGCAAAACAGATTAATATTATTGCACATAACGATTCGCATCAGATTAATTTTATTTATCTTTTTTCTTGTCTTGTCTTTTCTAGTGAAACAAAGAAACAACATCAAATTTGATAAACAAAATTTTATAGTTCAAAAACCGAAAATAAAGATTTCAAATTGAATTAGATGTTTTTTTTTATACTCTTACGATACATTGATGATTTTTATTTTTCATTTGTACAAAAAATCAAATTTTGATCAATTAGAAGCGATTATTCGAAAAATTCGCCCGGCGCCTCCACCATTTTTATACCATGTTAATAATCAGCTGAATTCGCTGAATCTTCAGTCATTTCGTTCAAAAATCGATTTTTTTCGACAACTAGAAAAGATTAATCGAGGGTCAGGACTAGATCAGGGCTGAATAATAATCGTCGGATAATATAATAAATTTTTTCGTTTCTATTTAGCTATGTTCCTCGTTATCTTAACACGTTCGTTAGAAATGGTCGGTTTTATAAAGGTAAAATATGGAAACCATGCCTCCGACAAGATGCATTGCAATAATGATTATGTTTTTTGTTTTTGGTTCTACTACAATATGAAAAAATTTGATAAATGATGGTCATAATTTCGTATTTTCATAGCTCAAATTTTAAGCGTCTAAAGTTTTATGGGCACGACTTAAATCAGTTGCGGTTACATTTAGATTATAGTAAAGTCAAATAAAGACATATCCATATTTTTCTAGACAAACGTTTCTCTTATTATTCTCTTTTCGTTTTAAATCAAGTGATGTTGGCAATTCTCCAACATTCAGCTCTTATCTCAGGATTTTGTACTCATGTAATGACATATTTTCTAAACTTTACAACATGGATAGATTTACGGATATCGTTGATATAAAAAATATCATGCAACGTTCTGTTTTGTTTTTGTTTTAAATTTGTTTCAATTGGTATTTGTACGTTTAACAATTTCATTCAAGTGGAAGCTTTCGTGACGTAGCAACAGGTTGTAATTCAACCTATTAATAATAAATAAATTAAACAGTTAGAATTTGTTGTCCAGAGAAAAAAAAGATGCATTATTTCTAATTTGGACTTTTATTTAGTTACCTGAAATAGGTAACAAAACTAGAATTGATGTGATTCATTATTTGATGTTAGTCTAGTGTGAATGCAGCCTTAAAGGTCTGAAGTCTGTGGTTCAATTCCTAGTGAACGTGTTAAAATATTTTCAAACTGTTCAATATAAAATAAAGTCTTTTCAACGATTTATGACGCTTTCACTTTTAACCGACAAAAACTCAAAACGACGTATAGTAAAGTGGGCTGCACAATGTTTTCAACAGTAATAATAAGCTCATATTAAGTATTATCCATCTTAATGTCATGTTGAATTGAAGAAAATACCTTAGAGAATGGTTCAGTCTTTAATTTAAAAAACTGAATTAAATTAAAATCCGAAAAATTGTATCAAATTTCTCAATTCATCTTATTATGTTAAGGAAGAAGAAGAAGCTATAGTTGATTCATGTCGAAACTTCAAATTTTGCCTCAAACTATATTTCGTATGTCAATTGATCAAACAAAGTACCATGAGCTGTCTTTCATTGTTGCAATTTGATAAAATTTGCAGCAAATTTGGAATCGATTTACTGGAAATGCGGCATAGTGAATTGTTCAATAAAATAGAGGCTGTCCGCTGTACGACAACCGATAATGTATAACTAAAGCATTCCCATTGAATGTCTAAAAATTAGATTGTTACTTGAAGACCCAAGATATTTGAATCAATGATTAGTGGACAGTATGTTATCATAATTCACGAATATATCGTTCCAGTTCCAACAATAAGAATTGCTCCCATTATTTTCTAACAAAATTCTATATAAATTTATAACTGGATACGCATTTGAGAAGAACTTTTTCTAGATGTCATCTGAGTTAATGGGGGGTGAGATAAAGGGAGAGAGAGAGAGAGAGAGAGAGAGAATATGAAGGAAGTCAGACAAATATTTCGGAACAATTGTGGCTATGTCATGTCATATTTAGTAGATCGTACATTAGAACTTCGAGAATTGTTTCACGTTATCACATATGAGAATATGATGATGAATGTGACAATATTCTCTCTTGAGTTCCATATTATTATCATTATTATTATTATTATTATTATATAAGACAATAACTGTTTTGGATTCATCGAGAAAAATTAATAATTGTAGAAATTATTTTTCCTTCCCTTTTGAAACAAAGGAAAAATGCATGAATATCGAGTTTTCATTGCCATTCTTATATTGACTGTTTACAACAGTAATCAATAATTTAATCAACTGAATTTTAAAATTTAATTTTGGAAGTACATAGGCGAGCCTTGTCGCTGTTACTTATTGCTCCCCCCACATCAGATTAATCCTCCTAAAATTTTTTTCCATTTTATTACTGAAGAGCACGGTACAAGATAGATCTTATACCGTGCTGAAGAGTGAGATCACAAATCAGTCACTTCAGAACAGTCCCGCCTATGTACATCCAAATCTGAATCGACTATAGCACAAACCATGACTAATAAGTCTCTATTGCCTTTATTATCGTAAAATTTAATTTTTTTTTGGAATATCTCTATTCTAGCAGACTATAAAAAAATCGATGCAAACGAGTATCCCGTCAATCCAAATAATTCGAATTCAGAAGCAAAGTGAAAAAGAACTTTATAGTTGATCCTTGTGGATCCCGTTTTATTGTTGTTTTGTTGTGGTTTTCCATTCTGAAATAAGAAGTTGTGGTGTTGTTCATTTCAGTTGAAAATAGTAAAGCGAAATACTTCCACTGGATAAAACAAACCATCAACGATACAAGTAAAACGAAACTTCCTAAAGCTGAAAACTGGGCGAAAGCTCATCACGGTTGAAGTGCACGAAAGTCTCGATTTATATGGTATAAATCTTTTTCTGATTATATAACAGAGAGAGAGAGGGAGAGAGAGAACTCAGACACACACTCACAAATACAATGTCTGGACTTTTATGGAAGAACGACGAAGAACTCTATATAGAGTTAGTTATAAATTACTGATTTACAACAACAACAACATTCATTTTCAAAAGCAGTTAATTTGTGCTTTTCGACAACTTAAACTAACACATGAAAATAGTGGACCTTCAAGAAAAATTTCGTCCTTTTTGTCCGTATTGGTCTCTTTTTCTCATTGTGAAGTTTTATGTAGTGTGAAAGCATTCAATCTAGCGAAACTAGAAACATCCATTCTTTATGTAAATAGGCGGCCATTTATGTTTTCTGGGACCTAAACAGCGATGATTGCTGTTGAGGATTTGGCGGAATTTAAATATTTAAAATAAATATAACCTTTAAATTAAACGTTTCGAACGATCGAATAATCATACAAGAAAAAAACACAAATTCGACTTTTGCATGATTTATTCATAAAATAAATACAAAATTCTTTATGGAATCCTGTAATCCATTGAGTAAACAATCATGTGGAGCGTATGTTGAACAAACAAAATCAACAGCAACGTCGCGGGAAAATCAGTATCGAATTTTATCATCATCATAGCATAGATGATGATGATGATGATGATGATAACGATGTCGAAATCGTCTGTATTCTCCATCAATGTCGTAAAGAAAATAAATCGTTTTCTGAAAAAGTAATTTTCTTTAAATCGTTACCTGATTGGCCGACGTCATCGAATTTTATAAATGATTAAAATCAACACCAAGAAAAATTGCATAAACCAACCTGTTAAAAATATACAGGCTGTTCTCTCTCGAATATAATGAGCAAGAAATATACTAAATATAGTATATACATACATACATACAAATACACATATATTCATGTACTCTACATAGTATATAGTATTATTTGAAAACATATCTAAGCACTTGACGTACAAAGGGCAGTCTGTACATAAATAACAATGTGTTCTCTTATATCGCCTGATATTTTTTCAAGATCTATTCAAGCAATTGTCTGGAAAGGTATAAGAAATAACAACCTACAATTAGACTTGTTTTTTTGAACATTAGATCGTTTTATCTGGCAAGAGAGCAAACCACATTATATTGCATTTCATAATTTTACCTAGCGGTGAAAAATTCGCAACGTTTAAATCAACAACGATGAATTCAAGAGGGTTAGTAATTAATTTCTTGGATTTGGAAATTTGAGAATGTGTTTATGAATTTGTAAAAGTCAAATGTAAACATCATATTGAACATAAAATTAAATAAACTGTTAAGGGTTGGAGAGCTGACTGGAGTATAGGTAGGTCGATTGTGAACGGGCAATCAGTTTAATCAACGTTCGGATTTATCTTTTTTTTTCGTTCTGGAAGAAAGCTGATTTATCCGGGAAAAAATTGCCACATTACCATTGACAATTTTCCAGGATTTTTCCTAGTTGCTTAATGATCATTGCCAAGTTTTATGCTTCGTTACTATTTTAAATATTGAACATGAAATGAAAATTTCACGCTGCATTATACATCGTCTTTCATTAAATCAAACTAGAAATTTTTACGATTCTATTCATATTCAAACTGGATAAATTTATTATATTTTAATGATATGTTTTAAAATCTATTAATAATTTTTTTTCCTGTTTTTGTTCTCATTCCTTGCTGGCACCATTTCAAAACGTCTTTAGCATAATTTACGAAGAATAAATATTTGTTTGGTTCTATTGTCATTAAATAGTTGTTAACATTAATATTTTAGAGAAAATTGAGAAATATTTTCTTAGGGAAAAAGAAAGTTCCTAATCACTTAAATAAACGACTTTTGCATTTGAATACAATCAATGGTCAATATTGTTGGGAAATTTTTAGCCAGATGATAATTTGGTAAACGGACAACTTACACAGGGCCGGACTCAAGTTTCATACGCTGTAATTTTTTATAAATATCTCACACCCCAAAACCTCAACCCCTATTTCTCTCTTAAACACGTGCCCAAAACAATAAGTTCATTTTCTTACATAAATCAACTGTACGTCTCAAGATTATAAAATTGGGACTTATTATAGTAAACATACCATTGTGAAAAAACAAAAGTCTCTATTTGTAGTTGTTTGTTTGAGGAGAATTCAAAATTGGAAGAAAAAACAATACAATCAAGGAAGATCAATAAATGCAGCAAATACAATGCCAAACGATTTTGATTTTGATCAAAAATAAATTTATAGTAAAATGAAGAGAGCTCAGTCAACTCTGGAACAATAAAATCTTACGACAGAAATCTTTTAGAAAGAATAGGGAATATTTAATTTTCACATAATCAGTAGAATTCAGTCATTCAAAAAGAAAAAACAATAGATAGAAGCTAATTTCTTTCGATTCGAATTCATAGTCAAGTGAGTAAGACTCTGGAGCGATGAAGCCTCTTCAAGAAAATGAGCATAAAGGCTGATAGAAGCTATTTTGTTTTTTACAAATTTGAGCGACATAGGAAATTCGTGATCAAAACCTCCACTAAATCCCACCAGCGGGCCGGCCCAAAACCGAAACTAAGAGCATTTCAGTTTTATGATCAAACATTAAAAATATAAGCATTTTATGGTAATACATATAGTAATATTCCAATAATGGATCGATCTCTATCGAAATAGGACATACAAAAAAAAATTTGGAACATGTGTTTGCTCGATTCGCTTCAACTATCATCAACAGATCAATCTTAGAGTTAGATGAGCTACAGATGGGGTCATGACGATGGAATTCATCTAAAAACCATAAGATAATTATAATATTTATACTTCAATTTAAGCTAAAGTTAAAAAGCTTTATGCAATGACAACATTACAAATTTAAGTGAGTAATACATAAAAGTTGTTTTTTTTTTTTATAGATTCTGCAACTGTATCTATAAAACTGTCCAAACCCTTTTAAAGCTCCTAAACAATTAATATTGTTTATGGGTAATTTGAATATCATGTAATGAATAGATGGCAAAAAAAAAAACGAAACAGGAAAGCTCTAATATTTCAGCTAGTTTTTCGTTTACTTAAATAAATGAATCGAATTTATCATCTGGATATTTCATTTAACATAAAAGCTCCAGTAACACAGGTATAAATTTCTTTTTTTTTGATACTTTATTCAGTACATTCAATTATTGCTAATGAAATTAATATTCGGTACTCTATTGAAATTTCCTTTATTTTTCAATATCATTATTATTATTATCATTATAATTATTTTTCAATTTCTTCATTCGGACAACTTAAAAAGCTTAAACTCATCTTGTACATGTAACTAACTATAATATAAAAAGTTTTAACGTGAAATAGAAAGAAATGCAATATGAATTTGTATAAGTAAAGTAAGGATGAACTGCGATATATTTGTACGCAGCAGTATCGCGCATTCGATCGAAGTTGGCTGTTGAGTATGTGGCGCCAACTAACGGAGGCTTCTTGAACTATATGTTCGGTGTAGGACTGTTGATGGAGACGAGCAAATAGTCGTGCCGTGAGGCTCTTTCAATACGTTTACGGTGGCTGTCGCGCTCTACTGATAGCGTTACTTTTATCAATAATTATTGTTTTTTTTTTATACAGTTTGTTTTTAATGAGTAGAACAAAATTAATAAAATTCCAATATTGATAACAATTGACGAATAATACGACTAATCCTCTAACAATCGTGTTATTCATTAAATAAATTTTTTCTATATAAAACAAGTGAAGAAATATCTCTATCTCTATTAAAACTACGTGTATATTAAATCTTGGTGTTTCCTTTCATTTAATAATATTCTTATTGAATTAGATCATAAACTAAAATCGTATTTGACTGGATTAATCCTTGATTATTTCTAAAAAATACCCGGTTTGTATTCGATTGAAATAAAACAGTGAGAGGTTAGAATAAGACATGTTACGTCGACATTACAAACAACGTGACCATAAAATAAGGTTAAATTAATTCATTATTGAGAAAATTTTTGATACCGGCTTCGAATTTCGCCTATTATCTAACTAATTAAATGAAAATATGCCCATAAATCAGTGTTAATTTTGTGTTGTTGTTGTTGTTGTTTGTTTGTTTCGTGTATATTGTGGATTATCTTGCAAAATTACAAAGATAACCTCAAAAATAAAAAATGGATATATTACCGAGCGTTGGGATCTTCCGTGAATTACAAGACATCCACGATACCGGCTATTTTTCTGCACAACCATCATTAGATGATCATTGGCAACAGGTAATTTATTAATCAATTATTAATTATTATCAATAATAAAATCCGCCATTTTTCGAAAAAAAACAAACAAAATACTGACGGCCATATGATACAGCGCTCTAGATATCCGGTAGTGAATTTTTAACGTAAAGCCGCATCCACACTTTTTATTCCAATTGTGAGCAGGTTGTATTGTGTCCGGATCACAATCATAATAATAATAATAATAATAAAAGGGGTGAACTAGTTCTCGACAATGATACCCTTTATTATAATATAGCGATTAGTTTAGATAAAGATGGATGTAGGGAAAAATCAGGTAATTGAAGTGAATAAAAACAGGTGAATTGTATAATAATAATAATAATACAAGGTCATAACCTGCTTGTTTTTTTTGTGAGTCGTGATTATTTTACTCTCTATATTTAAATGGTTGATGACCTACAAATTCTTTCAGCTTCTATTGCCAACCCCAAACAATTAATTATTGTTTATTATTATTAGAAATGATAATAAAATGTTATCTTATCGCTCGTTTTATTGACTCGTATAATATCAATATCTCTCTTCACCCCCTTATCTATCTATCTCTATAACACTTTGTACCTATGTATGGTAGAAAAAATTATGCATAAAATAAAAAAAATATATATTCATTTACCTACAAATAGCATTATTTTAATTACTATAATGTCATTATTAATGAGTCATTAAATAATATCGACAATATAATTATTAATGAATTCCTTTTTCTATGATTCTAAAATGCGAAATTAACGAGAGTAAAAATCAATTATAGGTACCTTGACAATTTCTCATTTAGTTGATAATGATTATTGGATTTATCTAAATTTTTATAGTGAAGTTAAAACGAATTAAAATTCTGAACTTTATTGTTGTTATTATTATTATTATTATTATCATTATTATTTTGTTGTTGATTTATTTACCAACAATAGAATTTTGTAGTATTGTCATACAAATTTAATTAACACTTTCTTTCAACATTACTTAAATTTTGGAATGATTCAATAATGACCTGGCTTTATAATAATTAGAATATGATAATTATTATTTATGTCAGGATAATTAGTGAACTGACATTAAAATTGAATGTGAACAAAAATTTGAAAGAGATAAAATTAATTAATTATCATGTCTAATTTGAATTATTGAATAATTTATATCGGTTCTTTTATTAATCATTTTTAAAAATAGCCAATGTGTAATATTTTGGCAAAAATTTAGGTTATTGTTGATTAGGTTCGAATTACACGATTTAAATTTAATAATTTCATTTGTCAAAAGCAATGAAAAACTGCACAATTAGTCTCAATTTACACGATACTTTCGGTTATACATAATAGAACACAATCTATATACCGTGTAAAACGAGGGTAGAGTATCTCATTAAATTTTTTTTATTATTGATTGTGATGAAAATCTAAAAAAAACCTTGATTTTTGTTTTTATTTTTGAGATGGAAAGTGATGTTTCGCTTTCAGCTACGATCCTTGTACGGATCCTAGGATTCATCAGTTTTTGTTTATTAACATAGTTACCCAAATAAGTAGAATTTAACTTGAGTCAAAGGCTTTAATCAATTCACTTTTGTAGAGTCCATAATTTTTGTGATCTGTCGAATCAAAGGAAATATTTTTGTAATTCATTTTCAAGAAAATTCTCAAAACCTTGAGCTATTAAAATGAATTTTATTGAAAAACTCACGTCAAAAGTATAGATTTTACTAGATCTTAAAACGTATGTTTTCCAAATCAATAACAGTTTTTTCATTTACGTAGGTACAATTCGATTTAATTGAGGATCATTTCTTGAAAACAACTTTTTCAGTATCTATTTCGTTTTTTAGTAGTTTATAATAGGAGATTTGAACGAAAACATCAATTTATAGTAAGTAAATTTTTTCTGCGGTAATCAGAGGTTAATTATTTATTTATCATGAAAAATATCAATATTTGAATAGGTTCTAGTTCGAAAACTTTCCAACTGTGTTACCTGTAAAATTTAGTGATTTAGATAGTATCGAATAATAACAGGCAGTTATGTTTAACAGGAGGTTAACTCTAATACCGTTTTATCAACTACAGATTATAAAACTTTTTTGAATACCTTTCATATAGATTATGGATTAAATTTTATAATAAATATTAAACTTCAACTATAATACATGTATGTAGATAGAAAATGAACATAATTGAAAATTTCGCAATATCAAACAAGTCTTCCATATTAAATAATGAGAATATTGATAGAAAAAAATACCAATTTACTTCACAATATTTCAACTCTTATATTATATCTCTATACCTCAGATTTGAATTGTGTCAAAGAAAATTTGAATTTTTTCCAATTAAATTCGTAAGAAATTAAATATTTTTTTATATTTCAATTTCAATTATACATTCCTATAGACATT
>JAZBGZ010000564.1:26532-37815 GCA_037414795.1 Stenodera caucasica | reverse complement strand
CCTCCATCACAGTTTACAAGTTTTCAATCAATCTCTTGACATCGACAATAAGCACCAGAACCAACGATAGAGACTTGGTCGGGGATAAAACCATCTCTAATCTTAGGAACCACTGATTGATTTATTTAAATTTAATTATTATTAACAAACTTATAATTATCACCGAAATTTCGATTTTCATACAATCGGATCGACCACAAGCTGTAATTTCTTTCTCCTGAAAAAAAATTTGGTAATAATTCCGAAAAATTATTGTATCTATCTTACCAATGGATGTTCATTGAAACATCCAACTAATCTTCGTCTAAATAAACCGTTCAGATAAGATTTTTGGCATGGATACACTGTATTATTCTCATAAATAATATTTTCAGGAGCTGTAGAATAACGTACTTGATTCGTATTCGGCATTGTTGTATTTATAGCAATAAATAATAAATTACTGTATGGTATTTTTTTGACGTAATAGGGCCTGGAATAGTTCAAAAATAATTAATCTCCAATAAAAATTAGGATTTGTGCCAACTCGCCTAGAAGCTTGAATCTCAACAGGATAATTATCATGTAGGAAGAGTTGTTGTTGAAGAATGTACAAATTTTTTTGTTTTTCGCATGGATAAAATCGAAAATTATCGATTTTCTGTCCGTTTTTACCATTACCTCCTTCATCATTTTTATCATATCCGGAACGAATCTCATTCAATAATTCGACAGTATCATTTATATCTCTGTAAATAATATACGAAGCTCTTTTGAATTCGAAAAATTCTTGCGCGGCTGTATAGATCGGCGCCAAAATCTCACTTAAACTCAACTCGAAAATCACCAAATAGATCCTCCACATCAACCAATCAAAGGCTAATTTCAAAGAATTGATGGGCTAAAATTTCTATTGATTAATCGGGAAAATTAACGAAAATAATCGAGTGTTACGTTCAATAAAAAATTAGCATCACTTTTGGGTTTGTCTGCGTTTCGATCACATAAAACTTGAAAATCGTACAAGGTGATTGTATCGAAAATCGACTCATTCAACATCGATTCCATAATATCGCCTTCAATTTCACCAAAAAACCGACCAGTATAGGCATCATCTTCGGCAATTATTATATAACCGTTATTATCGATTATGTAACAATCTAACGTTGTATTACAAGTACCGCATTCCGGACATTGTTTCTATAAATAAAATAAAATTAATTATTGAAAATTAATTCAATTTGAATTGTTTTACAGAAGCCCGATTTGTAATCTCCAGAACTCTTTGTTTGAAATTTGCATGGACAAATTGGAAGCCGACAACTGAACCGGGTGCTTCACGACCAGCATCATTCGGAAATATCGCATAACTTCCAGTTACCAATAATTCTTCATCATCTTCCTTTTCAAATGGTACCGAATAAACAAATGATTCACGATCGTATTGTCGTTGAATCACTGCACTTTTATACCAAGTTTCATCAGTAGCGTACGAATGACGATCACCGAATTCTCTAAAACAAAAAAATTTGGTAGTAAAATGACGTCATTCGTTACGCATAATTACAACCTTTCTGTCACATTTTCAACATCTTCATTGATATATTCCCATCTAGTTAATCCGCTCATTGTTGCTACAAATCTTAAAGTAGCATTGAAACGTTCAAATAAATGATATTCGTTTTGATGATAAATCCATGGTCCTTGGAAGGCGCTTAATGTATTTTTAGCATCGAAAACTAATCGTTGTACTAATTCTCTATCACAATAATAATCATCATCGCCGTGTGTTTTTCGGCCACATTCGACTAAAATTTCACAAAACTATACTATTGGGATATTAGGTATAAATTCGAGTAAATACCAAATGCTAGATTCTCTTTTTCATCATCATCTACACCAACATATTGTTTATCCCATCGAAAATCCGAATCGTACATTTTTCCAAAAAAGTGCATCATTTCATCTTCTGGTGTGGGAAATTCATGCCCTTCGATATAATGATATCTACAATAAACCCTAAAACAAGTCTTTATAAATTCAATTAAACATGTGAAAATATTAACCATTTCGGATGGATTTTCCAATTGGTGCCTTGAAAGAAATCTGTAATTTTGGCACCGGTATGTCGATTTTTCGATATTTCATCACCAACATGTAGAAAATAATCACCATATTTATCAGGAAATGCTAAAGCAATTGAAAATGGTGTATTACTAATTGGTGCATAATAATAATCATATATTTGTTTAGTAACACGTCGCATATTATCATAATGATATTTCACTGGAACATTTTGTATTGTGCCTTTACTACCATTAACTAAAGCATCACGTAATGATAATAATGTTTCATCAATAATTCTAGCTGGTAGATCGTTATCCAATTGTTCAACTTCCGTTATATCGATACTGTTGTAGTTTTCCGTCAATTTTCCCTCAAACTACCGGAAAAATTGTAAATCTAGCAATATTTTTTCATGCAGTAGAGGTCCGAAAATCCGAACTTCTTAAATTTCCAGAATTTCCGAATTCCAACTGATATTAGAAGGAATCTGGATTCTCGGCGTCCGGATTTTTGGACTTCTATTATATTTTGAATTTTTACCACTGGTCTCAAATTTGGATGCATTAAAATATATCCGTTATTACTGACAATAAAAACGTAAGCATTAACACCAACTTTATACGGTAATGTCAATTTAGCTATTTCATCTAGTGGAACATCAGTAGCTGCAACTCCTAATAATTCCGCTTTACGTGTAGAATTATCTTTGTTGGCTTTTGTATCGAAAGCCGGTACAGCAACCGATGTTAATAAACGATAAGGCTCGTTGATTTGATCATCTTTTTCATCATCATACTAGAAATTTATCAAGATTAATATTATCGAAATGATAAAATTGTGAAATTCTTACGGTCAAATCAGCATAAGCATGCGTCCAAGAAACGGGCCGTTCAACTTCTTGAAGTACTAAAGGCCGTGCAATTACATTAATATATTGTAGAACGGCCGCCGTTACTTGCTCCAAAGTTTGGACATGGGTGTAATAACCTAAAAAACAAAAAAAAATCTCAATTCGCGACTCGCGAATCGCTGAACAATTGTTGTAAGGAGAGCGGATTTATTCGAAATCTTCCACCACTCTAATCCGAGATATTCTCCACAAAAGTCACCTCAATCTCTACTTTCACTATTGAAGCTGAATAATGAGATTGAGATGAAGCTTTTGTGAGGAATATTACTCGATATTTTCACCTCTATTCCCACAGGACATCCATCTAATTTCCGCCGTATTGGTGACTTCTTGTCCAATCAAATAAGTGAATATCCTCACAGGAATACTACCGTCAGATAAATAATTATGTTGCATTATAATCTCACTCCAATTTTTCGATACACCATCCGTTATCAGCATAATAGCTTGATTACAACTGGGACTATCTCCGTTACAGCCACGTAATTCTCTATACTGCAACAAAATTAGGACTATAATTATTATTTTGTACTTACAAACTAACAAAAGAGCCACTTTTATTTGATATTTAATGTTGAAAGTAACGTATTATTTTGAAATTCGCGCGCTAACTTGTCACATCGTCAATATATGCGTCTGGCAGATAACTCCCCATAGCGAACTTTATGTTTAAATATTCGATATTATTCGATTTATAATTATGAATATTTATCAATTTTCCAACCATTTTTAGAAAACTGCTGGAAAATTCTCCAATTTTCCGTTTTATAATCACGAAAATCGACTCCATTAATTATTATAAACTGTAAACGTCAAAAACAAAAGAACATAAGATAGCTATGGAGGATTCGAATATGGTATCTAGATTTGAAATAACGCGCGAATTTCAAAATAATTCTCTAGTTTTAACCGTAAATGCTTAAATTTTTATGATTAGGGGCGTAATATTGCGACAATGGCTCATTTATTTGTTAATTTCGACTTACATCAGCTAATAATTTGAATGCTTTCTCTAAAGCTTGTCCCGATTGGGTTTTGCCGTTTGTTTTGAGACCGCTTATAGCATTTTTGAAAAACCTTATATTCTCTTCAGTTGCTTGTACCAGCATATCCTTATAGCACGGTATCGTATAATTCGTCCATAATGAATAATTCATCACATTGAAATAATCATTATTCGAAAATGTATCTAAAATACTGTAGGCCGTCAATGCGGCTATATGTTTACCTATTCCATCCATCGATCCGGAATTATCAATTAATAAAACAACGTCTTTTGTACAGGTGGCAGCCTCAATAAACCAGGTACGTATCCGGCAATCGAATTCGTCCTTCATAGTCTCCTCCCAACGTTTTGCTAAAAACAACCGTTACAGAATATTATCGCATAAAGGGCCCGAATTGTACCTGGATAATGTCGCATGATGCCGGAAGTACTGCCGAAATATTGCCAGGATAATGCCGGATCTGAGTTGTAGTTTTGCCTGAACACTTCATCCAGCGCCTCCGACCATTGAATAGCCACTGAAGCATCTTCCTCTGAAAAATCGATCAAATTTCAGCGATAATATCGACGGAAATCGTTCTAAATCACCTCTATCGTAGATGTTGGTCGGGACATGGACCGAACTGTGGCTCGTATTGACTTCGAGATTATAAAAATGGGTGTCTTTATTCACTTTCATCGTTAAATACATCGCAGCATTGAAATCGACTTCTTTAATTTGTCTTATTATATCCTTATCATCCGTTTCATATGGGGAATATTTCGAGCTGTAATATTCGTAGAAATTTTCGGTATTGTTGTAATCGAAATTTTCAGCGGCTTGTTCAGCTCTTCGCATAATACACTAAAACAACAATTCTGATTCGGTAATATCAAAAATTCGGGTGAAATTACCATGACGGCATCCATTTTCCGGTCCATCATCCGTTCGATGTCTTTCACCATTTCGTCTAGCAATTCTTCGGGATTTTTGATTTCCACTTGGGCATTGAGGAAAGCGTACGTCTGGAATTTTCCGACACAATAATTGCAATTTTCAATTTAGCCTAAATTTACCCCTTGTATTTCGGTGAATTTCGTTATAGTTTTGCCTAGATTCCATAATTCATTGCCTAAATCTTCAATCCATCTTGAAATACTGCGATCAAAATCGATAAATCGGCTGGTTTTCGTCTTTTGAAAAAATTATTATCTACTTACACTTCTTCTTGTAACGAACAATTTGAGTTTATTGGTGAAATAATTAATAATAATGTCAAAATTTTTATTGTGCGAATGCAGAAAAACATTTTTTAGACATAATTTCTAATTTTATAGAGACCTATAGGAGAGTTTAGTTTAAATATAATTTTTTATTTTTAGCAACTCCTAGTAAACCGGGCTATTATTATTATTATTATTTTCACTATTATTACCTTCTCTGAGCTAAGATTTTTTCCACTCAACTCTATTATTTGTCAATTTTCACAAATGATCAACCCTATTTTTATTTAAAGTCATACTTCTTATTCAACATAAAAAATGGGAAAAAGGGCTGGAAATTGTTGAATATAAAACCAATTATACAAGCACAGCCTGCGCCAGTGGCGTATCCACAATTAGAAATAAGCATTCCGTTTTTGCTTTTTTTCTAAAAATGCTCCTCATTTATGGCACTTCAGCCTTTAGATTTCTTTCGATAATTTTTCTTTTCAATTTCCCGACAGGCTGAGATCGGACTAGATGAAAATTCTTTGGAAAAAGTGAAAATTCAGCTCAAGAATGAATGACAGTTTGCATGTTTTCAATATTTTTCAGTAGAACTGAAAATTTTTTTTTTAATTTGTTGAATTTCGAGTAAATTTATATTTCAGTTTGAATATCTTCGTAATGAAAATTGGAACCTTTCACTCCCCAAAAATTTCCGTTCGTCAATGGTCAATTTTCCCACTGTTGAGAGTTTCTATAGAAATTTTCGGAGGTTTTCCATTAGAATTCCGAGATGCTCGCACAGTTTTCCACTCGAACAAATATTTAGATGAAAAATGTTTCTTGCAGCAAAATTTTAGCTTTTCTACAAGATTTTTATAAGTTTTAACAACAATTTTCAGGAAAAATTTGGAGTTTTATCGATCATATTTCAGGTCAAAACTTTAAATTGGGGACTCCCTTGTATAATTTTCAGCTCATAATGTTCAATTTTCCAGCAAGAATTTCGACTTTTCAGAGAATTTTTCCCGATTTCCAGCCAAATTTCAAGGTTATCGCTCCTCAAAAATTTCCACTCATCAATAATCAATTTTCTCACTATTTAGAGTTTCTATAGAAATTCTTGAAGGTTTTCCATTCGAATTTCGAAATTCTTGCACAGTTTTCCTCTCGAACAAATATTCAGATGAAAAATGTTATTGCGAGCGAAATTTCAGCTTTCTCACAAGATTTTCATACGTTTTCGCTGCAATTTTCAGGAGAATTTTGTAGTTTCATCAATCACATTTTCAACTCAAAACTCCAACTCAGTTTTAGATCTTCGCGAAATATTCGAACAATCTTTCATATTTTTGAGCAAAATTTCGATTTTTGTTGTGGAAAAACTCTCTCAATCACCGAATTTCTCATTCTATTTTCGTTTTATAAACGAGCTCAATTTCGGAGTGTCCCCTGTATATTATTTGTGATTAGTAATCCATCAAAACAGCCGATTAATGGAAAACGCGTGTTTTCCTCAAAATTCGAAATATGTCCCGATTTCATCCGAACTTCATCAATCCAATAATGGAATTCCAACTATCCTAAGGCCATATAGGTGAAAATCGGACAAGTGACGAGGACAAAAACCAAAAGAGATGCTCATAAATAAAATCGAATTTATCGATAATCTTTTCAATTGATAAAAACATTTTTTTATCCCACAAAATAATCCTTTCGCCCATCAAACTCGAATACCCTTGAACCACACCGAATTTTTATCTTTTCGGCAGAAATGCCTCTTTTTTAAACCGAAATTATCGAGATCTTGTTCTCCAAATAAACAAAATCATCAGTCAATTTTTGAAAAGCGAAAGTTAATAATTAATTAAAAATCAATATTGTGTATCAATATAGGCCAATAATTCAAACAACATATCTATCATAAATTGACAATTTGATTTATTATTCCGATGTTATTTTTACATTATTGATAAAAATTAATAATAAATAATAATAATATAAAATATATATGTCCACTATTTGGTCCGGATCATAAACTAGGTGAGTTGCGAAAAAACAAACAATACTGCTCCATTTAATAATCGCAATCATCATTGTAATATCATCACTATTATTATTGTTTCAATGATTCCTATAAAAACAGACGAATATCAATGATGATAATAGCAATAAGTCGAGTTACATTAAAAATTATTCTCGATAGCGAAAATTAACGTGATCAATAATCGAAAATCGTCAATAGTTTTTTTTTTGTTTTTCGAAAAATCCTTGATGAACTCGATTTTTTGCTAGTGTGCGTATCTGTAAATGGTCGTGAGTCTCCCTAATTGTGAACATTGATCATAATTGATTTGTCGTAAAAATGTCTAGGTAGGAGAAGTTTTCAACTGTTGGCACCACTTAGATAAGTACATATATCAACTGATTTTGGAATTTTTATTAGATCGAACAAATAAATTGGTTGCATTGTGAATCGTATATAGATTAATCACCGACATCCGCCCATCAAAATAATGACAGAAACACCTTTAATTACAATATCGCAAGGCACTTTACGTGGCTCAATCCAAACGGACTTTATCGGTGGCAAATATTACAGTTTTCAAGGTATACCGTTTGGACAGCCCCCAATTGGTGATTTACGATTCAAGGTAAGAACGTTTTGTAATTAATTGATAATTTGGATGGCCCTTTATTATAACGATGGCATGTCGGAAATATTATCGCAATCGATACCGATTCTAATCGCGGAGTTTTTGTTACTATAAGGATCTCGAGAATTCGATACGGGCCTAGATTTGAGATAAAACAACGAAAATTGATTGTTGACTTATTTCGTTATTTATTTAATACAAAAATAATAAAATTATAGATTAATTATGTCATCTCGAGAAATTATCATTTGAATTATTTTTATACTATATAAACAAATTATAAAAATAATAACAAATTCGATGCGATAATCTCGGAAAAGGGAACATACACGTGCATATAATTAATGCATAATAAAATGATGTTCATTATTATTAATAGGTAGATTAAAACTGCAAACAAGTGGCTCGATAAATTGATAATAATCAACCTTGTGGATTAATAGCTAATTCAATAATTTAATATTTTTTTTCTTCTGAATTTTTTTTTATCAGTCTTATTTGACTGATTCTCTCAAAATACACGTGTTTCATGCAAATTGCCCTATGATAAACGCTTATTATACGTTATAATTGGAAATGTCTAGACAGCTGGCATACCAATTGTTTATATTCTAATTATTATAGATGCAAGATTAGAATTTTGCATAATTATCAGACAGATTTCTAAAATCTGCCGTTATTTATTGTTTTATATTTTTCGACTATGCAAAAACTTATATTCATCGAGTGTATTGTAAATTTTTTCATTGGATAAAAAAATTGAATAATTGAAGTGTGAAAAAAAAAATCAATGATAAATTCACTTTCAGTTGTGATTAATTGAGCAATTTCGAATGTACCGAAAAAAATTGTGTTCGGCAATCGGAATTTTCGATTATAGTCAAACCGGCTCGACTTGGCCGTTGTGACGTTTTCCCTGATAGTCTCCTATATATGATTCGTTGTTGGACGTACATCGACCACCGATCACAAACATGGCTCCGCCTATGTACCTCCAAACCCGAATCGATTATATCAAACTATTGAGTTATTTCAGCTTTTCAGCAGTTCGATTCGATTCGTGTTGTTTGTGAAATTATTTTTTTTGTGGGTCCGATTTGGGAGTCGCGTTGACCGAATCAGTGTCGGTGCGTTATGCAGAATTCCGGCGAATTTTGCATGTTGCACGCGTACAGGTCAAGGTCTGTGATCTTTTTTCGGTTGGGCTGCATTACGCGAGGCGACTAGACGTATGGTTTTTGTTGTTTTTTTTTTTTCGATAACGTCAAAAAATTGTTCGACAAGCTTAGTGGGAAATTTACAGCCTCCTCTTTTATTTGTCTCATGGCCGAAAATCGAGAGACTTTGTCTAATTGTTTGATTTATAATTGAAAAGGACGTTTTTATGAGCTTTGAACCGATTAAAAAAAAACTTTCCAACGGACTACAGCTCAATCTTTGGCAAAATTGCACCTTGCTCCATTTTCTCGATATATTCGAAATATTATCGAATAATTGTAGATCTTTGAACTCCAATTTGTAGGTCATTCATAAATGGAAACTAATTAAGGTTTACTTTATAAAATTGTTTTTTTCTCAATAAATCGATGTCGTAATATTGATGAAACTGGATTTGTTTCTCTCTCTCGAATTGATTCGATTTTTCGCTGCAGGCACCGAAACCAGCTGGGAAATGGCCGGGCATATTGAATGCTACCAAAGAAGGTAATCCGTGTTTTTCACGGCATATGTTCAAGAAAAACTTCATAGGCAGTGAAAATTGCCTTTTTCTCAACGTTTACACAAAAGAGGTGGGTAATTGAATTGAATTGGAATCGAATAAAAAAAACCGCCAATTATATAGTTGTCCAAGAACAATCCCCAACCGGTCATGGTATGGATCCATGGTGGCGGTTTCATTTGCGGCTCCGGCGATACCGACCTTTACGGTCCCGATTTCCTGATAACAGAAAACGTAGTCGTTGTCACCATCAACTATCGTCTAGGATTATTGGGTAATTACCCGATTATCCCAACAAATACCGTAAAATAAACGATTATTGTAGGCTTCCTTTCGCTGCAAGACCCATCGTTGGAGGTAACTGGTAATGCTGCAATGAAAGACATGGTATTGGCCTTGAAATGGGTCCAATCGAATATTAGAGAATTCAATGGTGATCCGGATAATGTCACAATATTCGGTCAAAGTGCTGGCGGTGGTGCGGCACATCTATTAATGTTATCACCAATGACAAAGGGCCTATTCCATCGGGTGATCGCCCAAAGCGGTTGCGCCCTAAATCCATGGGTCGATGGTACCTACACAACGGAAACCCTACAAAAATTGTTGAATCTAGATGGATGCGATGAAAGTACCCTATTAAACATTCTAAAGAACTACACAGTGGAACAACTACACGAATTACAGGACTCTATAATTGATGTAAGTCGCAATCGATTTGGTATATAAATAATTGATGATTATGCCAATTTTCAGCATTTAGGTGCCAGATCTTATGGTATTGTCGTCGATAAGGATGCAAAAGAACCATTTCTACCTGAACCACCGATTGATATAATCACATCGAAAAAGTACCATCAAGTACCGTTCATGCTCGGTTTTACAACAGCTGAAGGTATGTGTTTTGAGTTGTTCCGTTATCCGAATCCGGACTTTGAAGAGGACATACCCCAATTTCTCGGCTACGATAAAAATAGCGAAGACAGTGCGAAGATTATCGAAAGTATCCGACATTTCTATTACGGTGATGGAGAACAATCGATCAACAATCGTACCAAACGACATACAGTAAGTCGATTAATTACGCATTAAAATCAATTAAGTCTCTTTTAATAGATGGACACCGATTTGATGTTTCTCTACGGCATTTATTGTTCGGTGAGAAAACACGCAACTTTATCGAACACACCTGTCTATTTCTACCGGATATCCCTGCAAACATCGCTGAATATCTTCAAGGAATTGCTGAAAATCAAAGAGCCAGGCACTTCGCATTGCGACGATTTGGGATATTTATTCAAAAATTTCGCATTCACAACGGCAAAACTAGAATCGGACGCTTTAGAATTTATTTATATAAAACGTTTTGTGAAATTGTGGGCGAATTTCGCACGTTACGGCAACCCAACACCAAACTCCAATAATAACTATTATCATTATAATAATCATGACGATAATAATAATTATTTGGACGTTGAATGGGAGCCTGTACGTGCTCAAAATATGAATTATCTTAATATTAGTTCGATATTGACAATGTTATCGGATCCAGAACCGGAACGTATGAAATTTTGGGATAATTTATATTCGGCAAGCCCTAAACGCGCCAATTATTGTTCATAAACGAAGATTTCACAATAAAAACAAACGATCTCTATTAATGGAATATGCAGAAATGTCAACCTCAAGAATAATAATTCAAAAAAGTAATTTTTAGTGATAATTATAATTAATTTGAATTTATTTATGTTGTATG
>JAZBGZ010000563.1:18039-30463 GCA_037414795.1 Stenodera caucasica | reverse complement strand
TATATCACTAGATGGCAGATGTTGTTCAATTTTATAAACTTTTCAATTTTTCTTTCAATAATATTAATCAAATCAATTATAATAGAAATTAATAATAACAATAATTAATATTGAACTTCATTACTCATTTAACTCACAATTTACTAACGCTTTTTGTGCGTTCTAATCTGACAGTTTTTCAATACCTCAACTACGTCAAAAATTCCTATAAAAGCCGCTATATATAAAATGACGTCATCTATATTAACCTCATTACTGTCATTAAAAATATTTGTATTGTTGGTTGCGGTATCTCAATATGACCTACATTAGAAAAATATTAATTTTGATTATTATCAAATTAAACTGGCTTTAATTGATCTTAAATATTCAAATATTCGAATTATGATCTTTTAATTATATTATTTGAGAAAAAAATTACATCAACCTCAATCTAATCATGATTGGTGTAATTTACCACGTATTATAATTTAGATTAGTTCTATGAAAAATACTAGATGGCACTCGGGATAGAGTAATGAATTTTGGAGTGAAAATGATTACTATTATTTATAAGCCCTCGTTTCTCTTAGAGATTTAGAATTTAGAAGCGAATTTTACTATATTTGTATGTAGCATGTAATACGGATTACCGTTTTGAACGTTAGCCTGTATTTAAAATTTATAGAATGTACAACAGAAGATTAAAAAGACATTAAAATCTACAACTTTATGCTGTTGATTTATTTTCTCATCAAATAGTTGAACTATAGAATCGCATTTCGTAATTATTTTGGAAAATGTCAATTTTTCTGCATTATTCGATCGATTATTTCTTATAATAAAGTTAATTTGTACCGCCAGTAAATTGTTTATTGTAGCATTGATCCTTTTAAAATACTTGTTTTATTTATTAATACTTGTTTTGATTTGAATTATTGTTATTGGCAATCTATTTGAGGTGAACTATTTGAAATAATTTATTTACAAATAAATATATCCAATTCAACAATTAACAAATAGTAACCTTAATTTTTATGTATTTCAAACAAGTAAAGTTTCATTTTCTATGTTAATTCTACTCTATTTATCAAATTTGTCATACTAGTCATACGCTTTATAAAATAATGTAACATAATACAATAAGTGATTGATGTTGGTTGAGAAAGAAATAAAATATTCTTGAGCTATTTTTGCACCATTGTTGACATTTACAATTTATCATATGTACCTATAATAATGATAATTTGACTATATTTATTCTGAATACTATGGAATTAGCAAAACCATAGATTTGATGTGTTACAACCGAGAGTTGAGAAGAAATTAATCATAAGAAAATCTAAATTAATATTCCATAAATCATCTATTATTAATAATTTGAATAGTTGTGATTAATGATAGATTTGTTTTCAATTCAGAAATTTTGTTGAAAAATTCAAGTGTTATGAAACGATATTCAACATCTACCCCGCTATATTAATCAATCTTTTGATATTTACTCTGCTAAATTCAAATATTAGTTCAATTTGATTATTTTCGTTATTCTGCAATAATAAGATTTTAATTGAATTATATTTTGTATTAAAATATTTTGAACGTTAACGATTTTGTAATTCAATCGAAGTTAATTGTTTATTGCTTTTGATTCTATTACAAAATAAAACATAAAGTTTTACTTTTAATTAGAAGTAAATATATAGAAGGAATTATAGTAATTGTCTATAAAAAGGCACATTAAATGTTTAATAGGGTGAAAGCTTGTTTCTATTAAAACAAACTTGAGTCGACTAATTAGTTTGAGTAGTTGTTTGCATTATTAAGCTAGTTTCCATTAAAAGATAAATCAACTTTTTTTTCCCCCCAATTTAATTACCTGTAATAGAATTGTTTTGTAATTTGTTAATAGAAAAGAGAAAAAATTTAAGAAAATTATTTCCACATATTTATGGAAACTTAAAGGAAAATCATTGAAAATTGTATTTCAGAAATTGATTTCGATTTTTTTTTCTTTTCTCAAACTAACTCTGTCTCTTTCTCTAGCCAAATACAAATCTTCTAACAAGCTTTAGTTGTAGTAACAGTTTGGTAGCAGGAACGAATAAGTCGTGCACTCAAGTAAATGATAAATGTGTGCTTTTTTCTCAATTTTTTATTAAATTCTATCATTATTGAATAAAATATAAGTGTTGATCTTTGGATTAGATTAGGGATAATTATGCCCCAGCCACAGGTAATATCAATTTAAGCTTTATTAATAGTAGTTATTAAATTATTTTGTGGAATCATGTTTGAAATTTATATGTTATATTGGTTATTGATAAATTTATGTGTAAGATTTGGAATTTTTTAATAGTTTGATTTAAATTAAATGAGTTTATATATAAATATTCTACACCTGTTTAGAATTTTTTTTTTGTCGCACAGCTTTATTTAGTGCGGGTTGTTTTAAAATTAGCCACATTTCAAGGATTTAATATTGTCAGTAAAATATTTTGTATGTCTAAAGTGATATATATTATGCAAAAATTACGAATTATAACGAATTATTGCGATAATTTTCATCTCTATATCCAGATAGAATTTAATAGAGGAATATCGTGCTTAAAATGTTGAAATATCGCATGTTAATGTTTTCGAGAATTACTTTACTCGTAAGTTCAATTTCCGAGTCGATTTTTGAAATCATAGGAATGTTCAGTGAATATTATTAGAAATTTTTTTTCATAGAATGATTTGTTTATTGATTTTAATAACAATGGCTCTTCATTTTTTCGAGTAGTAGTTTCGCTTGAATTCTATGGAATTATATTAATCACCGGCCTTATCCTTAAATTATTATTAAATTTTTTGTTTTTGAGCGTGACGTTTAATCAACAATTACATAAATAGTAGGGAAAATTACTATATTTATTCATTTGTCATTGACAATTAGAGCTAAGTAAATAAAACTAATATTAATTGAAACAATTAGAGCACTATTGTTTGGAGAGAAAGGACAGTTTATGATTATTTTACAATTAGTCAACAGGTATTTATTGTTAATTTTTTTTATAGGTGGAAATTTTTTAAATTCAACTCGCTAAAGTTAATCTTATAATGTTATAATTTAGATTTATTAAGGGTAGCACGCGATGATAATCATCTGACATTTTGAAATTCTCTGTTAAAATGGAAGAAATTTGTTTGTTGTTAAATCAATAATGAAATCACTACAAATTATCACATATAAAAAATTATATTACATTATTATATAGTTTTAGTGAAAATTAACTGTGCATGTTTATAATCATAATTCTAATAATGTCAAGGGTTGTTTTTTTTTCTTTTTTTTTTTTGTTCAAGTTAAGTTTAGTGGAAAAAATCAATATAGAAGTTTTTCATCGAATGTTTATCCACTATCGAATATAACTGATCATCGTAGTTATTTCTAGATCTTTTTTTTTGGTGATTTTAATTTTTCAAATGGAAAATATATTTTTTGTGTAGCATTAAAATTGAAAATATAGTCCCCATTTCTTTAGGCTAATATTTACTCCAGCATTTCATAAATCAATGAATTGAACATTCTATCCGATTAGTTTCATTATGATAATGGATGAAATTCGAATATCAACAACAACAAATCATCCAATTATTTTAAATTGAATTTATCTCAAAAATTATTTAACTCGTTATTTATCATAATTTTGATAAAAATTTCGTATTTATGCTTGTAACAAATTAATTTTATCGCTAGTTGAATTTTTATAAAACTTCAATAATATCAAAACAATTCTATTACGTTATATTCATTACAGATTTCAATCATAATTGATTTCAGCTGTTTCGATAATTAAATTTTAGAATTGAATAAAATAACATTGAAAATTTCAATCTTTTAATAAATAATGAATCTGAAATCGTCATAAAAATTGTAACATCTTGTCATTTAATCGAAAAAAGCAATTAATAAATAAATTTAAACTCCAGAATTCTCATATTTATTAAGGAAGCTTTTTAATATTTATAGATTTCCGTTTTTCCATTTCCAAACCCCAAGTTTTTTTTTAGCTATTCAATATGTTATCTTCAAAAATAGTATAATAATTAGTCCGAATTTGCATTTTCATCGTATTTTCGTATTATTTTCTACGTGATTCGATTGTTTAATTATAGACTAAACTTAGTAATTTTCGTAGTAAATGACCTAATTAGAGCGTCTTCGCTTATCTATTTTAATGCAATATGCAGATTAGATTGATTAAAATAATGTTTTATTAATTGTTTTTTTTCTTTTAAATTTTTCCAGGAACAGGCTCTAGATGCCAAACAGCAAGTAACTTCACCTGAAGATACTGAAGATCTATCACCATTACCAGCTGTTACACAGCAACCAGTTAGAAGACGTGGTGGAATATCGGCTGAACCAGTAACTGAAGAAGATGCTACCAGTTATGTTAAGAAAGTCGTACCAAAAGATTATAAAACAATGGCAGCATTATCAAAAGCCATTGCTAAAAATGTATTATTTTCACATCTCGATGAGAATGAACGTTCCGATATATTCGATGCCATGTTCCCTATTACTTGTCTATCAGCTGAAATTATTATACAACAGGGTGATGAAGGTGATAATTTCTACGTAATTGATCAAGGAGAAGTTGAGGTATTTTTTTGTTTTGCTTTTGTATAAATTTTCTATTATCATAAAAATTTGATGTACCTATATTTTTAGGTTTATGTTAATAATGAATTAATGACAACAATTGGTGAAGGCGGTAGTTTCGGTGAATTAGCTTTAATTTATGGTACACCACGTGCGGCAACAGTAAAAGCTAAAACCGATGTTAAATTATGGGGTATAGATCGTGATTCATATCGTAGAATTTTAATGGGTTCAACAATACGTAAACGAAAAATGTATGAAGAATTTCTATCGAGAGTTTCAATATTAGAAAATCTTGATAAATGGGAACGTTTAACTGTTGCTGATGCATTAGAACCTGTTAGTTTTGAAGATGGCGAAACAATTGTACGACAAGATGAACGTGGTGATGATTTTTATATTATTGTTGAAGGTACAGCTGTTGTTAAACAAAATCGTACAGAAGGTGAAGAACCAACAGAAGTTGGACGTTTAGGTCCTAGTGATTATTTTGGTGAAATTGCATTATTGTTAGATCGGCCAAGGGCTGCTACTGTTGTTGCTAGTGGACCATTGAAATGTGTCAAACTTGATAGGGCGAGGTAATTGATTTTATTCAAATTATTCATATAATTTATTGGAATTTTGTTGTAGATTCGAACGTGTTTTGGGATTATGTGCAGATATTTTAAAACGAAACATCACACAATACAACAGTTTCGTTTCTCTTTCTGTTTAAATTATATATTTGTTTTGTTTGTATTTTTTATGTTGAATAATTCTATGTATTGATGAATCTAAAGCCAAAAGAAGTCTTCATTTCTCAATAATTAAATTATATTTAGTAGTTTATTTATTATTTTCGCTATTGTGTTATTTAGTACTTTCCGTCTTGATTGAAGCGTCATATGACTAGATAACAAGACATAGTGAAATTGTCTAAATACATGATCTAAATTTATAACGCTAGTCTTTCCATTTAATTGTTAATATAGCAGCTTCAAAACTGCCAAATTATTTTCTAAACAAAATTAAAATGATTATTTCATTTCAATTAATTCGATAATCCAACAATTTAATCAAGACAAAAATTTCATAGAGGCGTTGTGCGTGAAAATCACATTGTACTGTAAGTGCACCCTCTATTTTTATACTTTTTAAATTTTTAACAACAGTCACATGAATTGACCACTTATAAAATAAAACCGAGCACTAATACTAATCTATTACATAAAATAAAAATGTATACAGGAATAACCGGAAGGAAAAAAACTAATAAATTATTACTTCCAATGAATTGTTGGTGATAGTTGATGAAAATATATTATCTTGAACGAAATTTGATGTGTTATTTAAACTAAAAACATTCTAATTTAATAATTGATTTGGGTTATTTGAATTTAGCGCCAGTTTTCGGATTTGGTTAAGTGAGCTACATTTAGAGATTTTTTTGTGACGTTCATGCGCATAGAATACTCGATGTTCATCCATTTTGTTTCACACGCAATTGATGAATATTGCTAGTGTTAGTGCCTGTGATTCTTCAAGTGAAATATATAATTTCTAATGATTTTTGGAAACCGTATAGGTCTTACATAATTGTGCTTTATTATTCTAAGATTTAATTACAAAACAATTACTCACTTTAAGGGAAATATTATCTCTTCCAGCGTTTTTTTATTGGTAAATATTAATTTCAATATGGCTGTCAACCAAATTTGAATAAAAACAATAGATTTAGATAAAATATATTTTATTCAAACAAATTATTCTATTTGACATTATCATAGTTGACATAATTGATCAGTGGAATAATTTATTGGATGATTGAAGTCGAGGAAAAAGGAAATTTTCTCAATGATATAAATAGGCTGATTTTCCAGTAATTTTTATTATAAATAAATTGTATTAGATTTCAGAATGACGGATAAAGCGGCGGTGACCGCTGTAGCAGTCACTACACCAACAACAACAACATCACCATCGGAAACCCAATCAACACAATCAGGACAATGGGCAAATTATCCAATGTATAACTACGATATGACCGCTTCCAATTATTATCCATATTTTTATATGAATTCATACCCCCCATACCAGTCTGTTTTATATCATCAAGTTCAACAACAGATGTTAGATCCCAAATCAGATGCTAATAAATTTGTACCACCATTACCACCAGGACTTCCTCCCACTACTAGTTCACCTGTTATTTCCAAACCTCCTCTTTTGAATACGCCAAAACAATTCAGTCCGATCAAATTTAATATTAATGGGAAACGATTGGCGAATGGAGCTTTACAACAACAACAACCTCCCCAACAGCAGCAACAACAACAACAGCAGCAGCAACTGCAACAAACTGGTTCATTGACTAGTGGAGCGGCAAAGAAGAAACGTAAACGTAATAGGAATAATGCTGCTCAACAACAGCAACAACATCAAAATATAATGTTCAATATGCCACCATTACCTCCTCCAGAACAGAACATTCCAAAACCAGCTCCACCACCGGAAACTATGCCTCCATTACCACCTGATACTAGAAATCTACCGCCTCCACCACCACCACTTCCACAAACAGATAAAGTCCAACAACAACAACAAAAACAACTACCCTCACTATTACAATCAACACCAATACCACCAGTAATTGCTAATAATCCAACAGATGATTGGCCGCCTAGTTTGAAAGATTATGTTACTAGAGCCTATGCAAAATGTAAAACAACAATTGATAAAAATCAAGTGGAAATAATATTGAAAGGAAAAATAACACAAGCTTGTCAAACCGGACAATTACATAAAGATTGGAGTAAAGAACCATTACCAAATATTCATAGTGAAAGGATGTCATTAATACAGAAAACTGTTCCTGGTCAATTGGCTCAATTTCAAAATCCTCCTAAAAAAGGATTATCAGCGGCTATGGGGGCGCGTTTAGGTGCTAGAGCTTCAACAATACGGGGAACTAGTAAATCATCTTCTAGGTCCAGGTCTAGATCACCATCTTATCGGAAAAAATCACGTTCGCGTACGCGCTCCAGAAGTCCAAGAAGACATCGTTCATCAAGGTAAATTAACATTATTTTAACATAATTCAAAAATGATTAAATTTTATAATTATTTTTTTTTACAGTAATAGTTCGTTGACAAGCAGTAGTAGTAGTAGTGCTAGTAGCAGTGATGATAAATCTAAAACTAAGTTGAAAAATAAATTGGCTGGTAGGTTAGGGCCAACTAAATTCAATAATAATAGTAATAATATTAATAAACAAAAGAAAACACAAAAGATGAAAGATAAAAAAGCAAATATATTAACAACATTTGGTTCTGAAGTTGAAGAAAATTCTGAATTATTACAACAGCGTGCGGCCCGTTTCAATAATATTAATAATAATCTTAATAATAGTATTAAAAAATTAAATAATGGTTTTATGGTAAAGAATTTTACAGTTGATAGATATGGAGATAATATAACTGACTTTGACTGGACTGAATTTCACATTGTGGGGACGTGCCAGGACTTGGAGAAGTCCTTTCTTCGCCTCACTAAAGCCCCAGAGGCGTGTGAAGTGCGTCCAGTTGAAGTACTAAAATTATCATTACAGAATGTTAAAGATAAATGGACAGAGAAAAGTGATTATTATTATGCTTGTGATCAGCTGAAATCGATTCGGCAAGATCTCACGGTAATTTTCAATCGTATTTCATCGCATTTTTTTTTTAATTAAATTGAATTATTCCAGGTGCAAGGGGTAAGGAACGAGTTCACCATCGAAGTCTATGAAACCCATGCTAGGATTGCGTTAGAAAAAGGTGACCATGAAGAATTTAATCAGTGCCAAACACAATTGAAGATGTTGTATTCAGAAATAGGCGGTAAGAATAAGAATGAATTCACAGCGTACAGGATTCTCTATTATATTTTCACCAAAAATACATTAGGTGAATTTTTATATTTTATTCTTTATTTATTCGATTTCTAATGTTTTATTATTTCATTATAGATATTATGACGATTATGAAAAGTCTTACGGTAGAAGAAAAACGTGATGATTGTATATCGTTTGCTTTAAAAATACGTTCAACTTGGGGTTTAGGGAATTCTCACAAGTTTCTCAAGTTATATCAAAGCGCACCTTTAATGACCGGCTTTTTAATTGACTGGTTCATTGAAAGGGAGCGCAAACAATACTTAAAATGTATTGTAAAAAGGTATGTATTGCTCATTTTAATTCAATCGATAAACAGGTTTACGCCCATTTGGTTACAGATAATACGTTCTTTTATTAAATAAGATTTTGAGTTTTATTTTGAAAATAAACTCGAATCTTTTAAAAAAGTAGAACGCGTAAGAATTTAAAATGTTTTTTTTGTTCAAATTGTCACAAATATTTATAATAAATATGCCCGATATTTCAAGCTTCACTTGAAAAAAAGCATATTTGCACGAATTCAATTTTTGAGAATTTATTGTGCAATTTTTGTTTTACATAACGACGAAGAATGATTGATTTTTTTATTTATTGAAAAAAAACTGTTGAGTGATCATTTTTTGTATATTTCTAAAGGATAATCAATCATTCTAGTTATCGCCTCTCGCATTTGTTCAAATCTAACATATTTTTTTGTTTAGCTATCGTCAAAATATATCAGTGAACTATCTCGTGCAAGAATTGGCGTTTCCAACATTGGAAGAATGTTTAGAATTTCTAGAACCATTCAATTTAACTTTCACGGACTTCACCAAGACAAGTATTGATTGCAAAAACAGTATGGCATCAATTCAAAATATTTGAATCTTTCTTTTTCTCATTCAAAAAAAAAACACACAAAAAGAATTTTTTACCTCAAGATAATATGGGGTAAAAAATGATAATTCATCATCATTTACTCTTAAGTTTCCAAGTTATTTATCAAAATCAGCACAATTTCTTAGAAATGGGTGAAGAATAATTTCGCATCATTGATTTTCTAACTTGTTCTATATTTTTGGGTACATCAAATGCAGATTCTCCGAATTATTTTCTTTGAATCTAGTGGTTTGTTTTTGATATTTATGGATTGGTTGGTTGTGAATCGGTCCAAGTGATTTTTCTATAAATTTTCAGATGTTTCTGAAAATTATTTTCTAAAGTGAAACGTGTGCTACATTTTAGTAGCAATACTCGTATTTATTAATTGTGAATTATTTTCCACGAAATGAATACTTCCTTGTATATAAATGTAAATCTGCAGCCTTAGATAATAAATAAATTTATTTAATAATTTGAAGTTTTACTCCCACCAGAAACTAACAGAAAAACTCTTATCTAAAGCGGTAACATGATGCCACCATTTTACAGGTATGTACAGCATTTCTCCCGGTTCTAGTAAACATTTGAAAATTTTCACATTATCAAAATTTGGATATTTATCCAAATCGGGATTTATCGGATCTACACGTGATGTATTTGACAATAATTTATCGTCGAATGTGTAAAGATTCGAAGTATTTTCGGGCGAAATCAAAATTACTTGTTTTGTTCCAAATACTTGAGCTAAAAAGTTATTTTTAGGGTCTTGATGTAGAGGAGATACAGTTCTTTCTGGTCCTAACCAAGCATTAATGTCTGGCTCGCCCACGTTGTCTCCATGTGATAAACAACAATAATCCGGAATATAAATATCGTCCTTCAATTCTGGAACCTGAATATTAATTTTTGAATAAAAAAAAATTAAAGGAGCCATACTTGTTCAAATAAGTTGTGCTGTGCTAGATATCCGATATTTGTCGATTTTTCTAAAAAGTATTCTCTAATAAAATCACTGAATAACATCAACTTTTGATGCCAATTATCGTCAACATAATGCGACCCAATTTCGATGGGAATCGTTCGATTACCGACGATTTTGATCAAATAATTCACATCCACCCACTTTTCCATAGCCGGCCAGTGCGTCATACAATTCGACAGTTTTACCGGTTTTTGTGGATTGAAATATGACTTGTTGAAAGTTTCTAATGATGGGCAATTTTCACATTCAATTTCAGTTCCTTTAATTTGATTGAATTGATCCAAAAAGTCACATCTTGATTTTCGTTTATTTGACACGATTTTAACTGATTCTTCATTGTTCAGTTTTCGAATCTCTCCATTTAAATACTGGGCACATTTTGTCAATAACTCAGAATTTTTTGGTAGTGGAGCTCCTAGTAACAGCCCCAAATCCACAATCTTCAAAGCTTTTCTCAAGTTAACTAAATCATATTGTTTTGTTTGTTTCAAACAAATTAAACATTTAATATAACTAGCTGATGTGAAGGCGTATCGTGTAGTTATTGGTACTTCACTCCAATGGCCTGTGTTTAATTCATCGTGTAAATAGTCGACGATACTATCAATTTCTAAATTTCGATAATCATCATGTGTATTATTTTGGTAACATATATCTATACAAAATTTGAACACTCTAGTCATTGTCTTATCAACTAAATTCATGCTGTTCATCAATTCTTCTCGTTCTATCAGCAAACCTCTCAAAACATCTATGAGTTGCTCCATCAGTTTCTAGGTTATGTAATCCTGCTTTTTTGAAAAAATTGAAATAAGCACCAAAATTATAAGGCTAAAACAGAAAGTTGTCATGAATTATAATCATTTTTGTGTTTCTGTTATTGATTCTCACTTGAACAACCCTAAATTGAGAAATCTTTGAGGTTATGTTGTGATTAAAATTGAAAGAGCTGTTGCGCTCTCTCTTTGCTGTATTATTTAGCTTTATCTATCTTCGTTGTATGTTGTGTATGAAGAGCGGAGATTTCGAAAAATACTATTATAATACGTTGTTTTCTCGAAAAAATGTAATAATCACTCTTTCGTTACTTATTAATTCTCATAACAATTGATTTTGCTCGTGATTCAATCATTTTAATACATGCATTTTCAATATTTTAACTTGTGCGTTGTAGTAACTGACGTTGTAATTTACGACATACGTCTATTGAATGTATTACTGGTTGTCTATCTAATAAATGTCAATTTCGTGATGATCCAGCTGAGCGGTTGCATCAGTTGATTTAATTTTACATCACATTATTTGTGAACAATGGTGCAAGAAACAAATGAAACGATAAGTGCATTACTCAGTTTAGGTTTGAATCGTCAAAAAGCTGAAGAAACACTCAAAAATCAAGCACTAACACAGACATTATTATCTATTTTACATGAGGTAAGTTTCTAACCTCTTTTTCCAGCACATGTTCGGAATAATCCTCAATATTTCTGAAGGTACATGGAGTTTCTTTAAGTGAAGGTATTGGAACGTTATTGTACCATCTGGGTACCAAAACGAAACCACAAGTGACTCATTATTTACCCACAATAATCGAATATATTGTTACCAAAAAATTGGATACCCAATTGAGAGTCGAGAAAGCCATCGAATATGCTCTCACGCATGTATCTGGACTGGATAAAGAAGAATTTGAGAGATTTTGCGGTGTCGGTATCGTTGTAACACCAGAAGAAATAGAAAATGTTGTAGAACAATTGATTGTAGAGTATAAAAATGAGTTGTTAGAGAAACGGTACCGGTTCAATGCAGGCCCGTTGATGCAAAAAGTTCGTACCAAATTACCATGGGCCGATGGTAAAGCCATTAAAAACGAAATTGACGTTCAAGTAATTCCACCATAACGGTTATAATTGTGTATTTATTGAATTGATGGTAGATTTTAGATTTATTGGGACCGAAAACGGAAGCCGATCTGGCGCCAGTTCCTAAAAGCGAAAAGAAAGCAAAGAAATCGAGTGAGAATAAGCCAAAAATTGT
>JAZBGZ010000562.1:27456-37980 GCA_037414795.1 Stenodera caucasica | reverse complement strand
CGAAAAACCCTTATTTGGATAAAAATAACGGAATCAAATTGAATTTGGCCCGTTTACAACATTCAAGAAAATTCGTTACAGGTGGAAATTTTCCAATAATTTTCCTCCCCTGATTAATTTCTATTTATTGTAGCTTTCAATGAAATCCTGCGAATATGCATGTGGATTGGGTGGTTAAATTTGATATTTTCAGCCCTTTTAATCTACGGCATTACAACAATGACACCCCGCTATATCATCCCCTGGATTTTAATCAGCATTACAACAAATATTTTTATTATAATTACAGCTGTTAGTGCACATTTCAATTTAGTACCCGGATTTTATGTCAATTTAACTTGGTTGAGTAAGTAAAGTGGACAGGGTCGGCTTTCAAATTATTTAAGCCGCCTCATCGCACAATATTTATAGGTGGCTATGAGGTGGACGCCGGCCCTGTTTGTCCTGTCAAATTTGATTAATTGAAAACGTATTTTAGTGATTTGTTTGGTATCGTCTGTGATTTTCTTGAAATTGTGGTGCATCATTTTTATGTATTATAAAAAATTGATTAAATTACGTTATGCTTCCTGTACACCGGTTATAATACACGCCTATGGTGGATTTACGCATACAGTACAACCATTGAAGACATCAATAAAAGATATAATTTAAATTATTAATCATTTGAAATATAAATTATTGATGGAGCTTGTAGATCTTTTCTGACTGTTTGACAATAATTTGACGCACGAACGGCACTGGTTTCTTATGATTATTATAAATTATAATCAATGAATATCGACGAGATTGATGAACTATTGGCACTTTTGTGATAAGAAATGATTTGATTTCGATCCTTCCTACTTTAACGAGTTATAAACTCAATCAATTAATAATAATAATGATAATAATAATCATCAAAACTTAATTAGCGAAATAGAGTAGATAAAATATGTATTTATTGAATATAATCTATATATATATCTATACATATAAATATATTAACACTAATTGTAGTGAGAGAAGTAAATAAATCACAATTTAACGAATTATGCATTATCATTATCATCGATATCATTATCATCATCATCATCATCATCAGTCATTTCTAAAAATTGTGCACTTTGCTCTCTAATACACTCACCTTTTGTATTAAAAACAAATTTATAATAACAACCATCTGCACAGATCACTACAATAAAAAATTATAGAAGATTAGTTAATTGAATTGATAAAATCGATAAAAAAATTACCAATAACCGAATTATTATCGGTGCCGAAAGCACAAACACAAGGCGGACCATTCGGTACAGTAAATTTACAAAATGACCATGTCGATGAGAAATATTTTGGTAAAAACATCGAATTCGCCAATGTCGATTGACGATTCAATCGTTCATTTTCCAATGAAAATATATGAATTGTTCCATGATCGGAAGCCACACATAAACATGTCGAATTATGATTGAAATTGATACAATAAATACACGCCTATAATAACCACCAATCAATTAATCGAAATTTATTATTATTATTATTACCTGATGGGTTCCACGTCGCAATTCCGCCAATTTATCACCTGTTGTCGTGTTAAAAACACGAATTAAAGTCCCCTTTTCGCTAGCTGTAGCTAAACGTGTCCCTGGTAAATTTAACGCAATACAACTTAAATTTGCTTCGTGTGCAACAATATTTAATGGTGATTTTTCCGTATTTGCTAAATCGACTAATTGAACATGACCGATTTTCCGTCCGGGAAATGCTAATAATGAATTATTACTATTCGGACATAATACACATAAACCTTTCGGATTTGTACTAGTTTCGAATACGTGTAATTGTTGTGGACATTGTGTGAACGTATAGACTTTGATAACACCCTCTAAAAAATTACAAATTATTATAAAAATTGAATCGAATTGATTTCGGTAATTACCCAATACGACTACGATACGATCGCGTCTTAAACGGACCGCTAAAACTGGTGCATTGAATTCTAGCGAAATTGGCGTTGTTTTCTTCAAATCATCCCACACAATTAGTCGATTCGGTGGAAATAAGGGCCGATGTCCGCCACCAACTAAAGCTAAATAATTACAACGGAACAACATTTCAATGAAACTCAAACCACCATTATCGAAATCGTGACGTTCTTTCTCTTTCAATGGGTCGCAATTGTAAATACGGAAGCCTGTTGTTGTGGCACAAGCAAAACAACCTGGAAAAATCTATTTTTTCTCCAACAATTACACATAAATTATGTATTTACCGTGGTCTTGATTGAAGCCGGCGTACAATAAACCATTACCATATGGGTTAGTTAGGCCTAAATTCATGTTTATATTACAGGCACATATTAGAGAAACGGTGAAAAATTCGAAATATTCGTATATTTTTATTTTAAATTAGTTAACCTCAAAATCGACATTGTGGTTGTGGCGTATCAAACATCAGCAGCGCCACCTACAACAACAACTAAAGCTCACAATACACAATTATTAATTCTATAAATCGACTTGCATTAATTTTATGATAATTAAATCTAATTTATTGATTAATTGATCGAATAATTTATAATAATTAATTAGATTAGGAGATTAGGGGATTTTCTTGATTGTGTGACAGTTGGTATGTCTGGTTGTCAATCTGTCAAAATCAGCCGTTTCTAATAACGTCAGCGATGACTAATTTTTGATATTTTCTCGAGAAAAACAAGATAATCCGCAAATCTATCAAATCAGTTAGAAAACAACGAAATTAACGAATAATTGGGGCTAATTTTCTATATTTACGTCAAGAAAATGTTCCGAACTACCGGCAGTTTCGATAAAATTCTAGGTATAATTTTTTTCTTTCTCTAAATCCAATAATTATCTGTTTATAGACGTTAATTTGATTGATATAATTACAGAAAAGGCGACTAGTCATCTGCTGATGGAGCCCGATTGGCCGTCAATTCTCCAATTATGCGATTTAATCCGTCAAAACGATATACAGTGAGTATAATTTTTTTGTAGTGTTTTTTTTTTTGGTAATTGAAATTATTTGAATTCTAGGCCGAAATATGCTTTAGCTGCAATAAAAAAGAAACTATTCTCGCCAAATCAACATACAGCACTTTATGCTTTATTAACATTAGAAAGTTTGGTGAAAAATTGCGGTAATTGTTGTGATTATTGATTGTATAATCGAATGATGGTTGTTTGTTTTTTATAGGTAGTGTGATCCATGAAGAATTAACAGCACGTCCATATTGTGAGACTTTGTACGAATTAGCGAAGACTACGTCGCATGATAATGTCCGTCAAAAATTGTTGGAATTGATTCAAGCTTGGAATTTCGCATTTCGTAAAAATCCCAAATATCAAGCTTTAAAAGTAACAAATCTATCTAATTGTGGATCAAATTGTAATGTTTGTTAATTTTAAGGATATTATGAATTCGATGAGAGCTGATGGTTATAAATTTCCGGTATTACGTGAATCTGATGCTATGTTCAGTGCTGATACGGCACCAGAATGGGCTGATGGTGATGTTTGTCATCGTTGTCGGGTTGCTTTCGGTATTTTACAACGTAAACATCATTGTCGAGCATGTGGTCAAGTATTTTGTGGTCAATGTACAACAAAAACAACAACACTACCGAAATATGGAATTGAAAAAGATGTACGTGTTTGTGATGCTTGTTATGATCAAGCTACACGTCCAACAACAACATCATCATCATCAACAACAACAATCGGAAATAAAAATGATAAACAAGATAGTGATTTGCCGATTGAATATTTGAATAGTTCATTGGCTCAACAAAGTCAAACACCGCCGAAAAAGAGCGATGAGGAATTACGTGAAGAAGAAGAACTACAATTAGCATTGGCTATTAGTCAATCAGAAGCGGAAGCTAAGGAGAAACAACGTGAAAAATTCAAATTAGTCAATACATTTAAAACACCAATAGAACAACGTAGTCCATCACCAATTGATGATCAAACTAATCCTGAATTAGCACGTTATTTAAATCGATCATATTGGGAAACTTTAAATCAACAACAAAATGATTTAACTGAAAATCATTCTAGTCCATCAGCTCCAATTACAATTTCCGATACGAAAATCAAACAACCACAATCAATGATGAATAATCATATTTATAATAAAATTGAGAATGGTGTAATTATTGATAATGATTTAGAAGAATTTCAACGAACATTAAAATCACAATTGGAGATTTTTATTAATCGTATGAAGAGTAATTCGAGTCGTGGACGTTCAATTGCTAATGATACAAGTGTACAAACATTATTTATGAATATAACAGCAATGCATTCACAATTATTACGTTATATACAACAATTTGATGATCATCGTTTACATTATGAACGTTTACAAGATAAATTGACTCAAGTTAAGGATGCTAGAGCTGCTTTAGATGATTTACGTCAAGAACATCGTGAGAAATTACGTCGTGAAGCTGAAGAAGCTGAACGTCAACGTCAATTATTAATGGCACAAAAATTGGATATTATGCGTAAAAAGAAACAAGAATATTTACAATATCAACGACAATTAGCATTACAACGGATACAAGAACAGGAAAGGGAAATGCAAATTCGACAAGAACATCAAAAACAACAATATTTAATGGGTTATATGAATAATAGTGGTGGAAATACTGGTACAAATCAATTTCTACCACAATCATCTGGTACAACACCACAAGCCACCCCATATGGTTATCATCAATTCCATGGACAGCCGATTATGGGACAACCACAACCACCGCCAGTTATTCAACAACAACAACAACAACCACCAATGACCCATCCACAATTCCAACCATTGTCGAATTATGGTACTTTTGGTCCGATTGTTTCGCAACCCATGATGGTAGGGCAGATGCCGATGGCGGGGATGCCACCACCGCCTATGAATTTACCGCAATCGGCTCCCATGCAGCAAGATCCGAGAATGATGGCGCCGCAACAGCCCCAACAACCACCTCAACAACCACCACCACAACCCCCCCAACAACAACAACAGCAAGAAAAAGAAGAAACCCAAACCGCTGAATTAATAAGCTTCGATTAAACCCCTTAAATTTTATAAAATCACAATTATACCTATTATTGTTACTATAAACAATTGCTTAATAATAAATCTAACAGAGAAATTCGAAATTTCGCGCCATTAACTACGATTGCCAACACAAAAATTCCCAGATAATGGCGACTAGATAAACAACAATATCGACTTTATTTTATGGATGACTTGCAGATTTTCGACGACAATTCGGCGTAATTTCTAGAGAAATGCCTCACGACGGCCGAAAATCCGATAGAAAATCGCTGGTAATTATCAAATTAACTTGACAATTTTCCAGAAAAACTGAGGTTATGGTCGATTTCTTTGCTACAGCCCCCATTGTCGCCTGGTCCGATTTTGGACATTTCCGACGATGAATTGGTGTCGATTTCTGTACGCGATTTGAATCGTCAACTAAAATTGCGTGGTTTAACCCGTGAAGATATCGTACGTATGAAACAACGTCGACGTACGTTGAAAAATCGCGGTTATGCTGCTTCATGTCGTATAAAACGTATCGAACAGAAAGATGAATTGGAAACGGAGAAAACGCAAGAATGGCGCGATATGGAACATATGCAAGATGAAATCCGGCATATGAAAGACGATTTAGGTAATATCCGGACGCGGTATGAAGCTTTAAAGAAGTTCGCTATAAACAACAAAATTCAAATACCGCCCGAACTGGAGAACTTGTAACCGAGGCAATGACCAACTAAATTTGATTTAATATTAAAAATTTATTACATAAGTGTAGTTGTAGGTATAAATTAATGGAAATACTAAATTTTTTATAATATTGTACAAGTTAAGTTGTATTAGTATGATCCATATCAGCTTTGGCTATTCGTTCCAAATCGTCTAAACTCAGATTATTGACCTTCATTTGGAAATCTTTCATGAATTCATTCACAATTGCTGTACACTGTTGCTCTGAATAGAATTGTTTCAAAAATCGCGTCAATGCTGAATTTAATGTATCCGGTTTTTTCGTAGCCACAAATAATTTCGTACCATCTTTGATTTTATCGTAGAAACCAACAGTTTTGTCATCTTGCAGCGTTTTACCGTATAATACTAAAGTTTGTTGATTCGATGGTATTTTCAGATCATTCTCACATTTACGTTTAACATCTAGAATTGTTGTTGTGGAGTCGACGTCTACAACACAATTTTTACCTTGAATCGATTTCAACAATATTTTCATTTTAATTGTTAATTATTTTTGTAATAATTTCAACTGTTATTTTGATTTCCACTAAATTTGCATGGCAGAAAATGGGATCTGTCAAATTTTCCAAATCACTAATTAGTGTCAGTTGTACCAACTGATGACGCATAAAATAACTAGTAGCGCTGCCAAATTATAATATTTATCAAGTCTTTTCTACTAAATCCCTCCAATTAATTATATTAAATATTATAATGTAATTCGATGAGCATTTAGCTACAATAAAACTACGATTATTCTTTACGGATTTGTTATTTGTTAGAAATTCAACGATTTGATTCATGCAATATGGCAACGAAGCAGATCCAGTCCTACAGTTAGCTACAAACTGAATCTATCGAGTACCCCATCAAAAAAGCACCTACACCGATAATGAAACAGTAATTTAAACTATAATTAGAAATTTTATTGAAAAATAATTCAATTCTCAATAGTATTTTTATCAACTGAAAATTATATAACAAAAATACATGCGAAATTTACACAAGCAAAACCCACAACTATTGAAACAAATTCAAAACAAAAAAAAAATCAACAAAACAGAAAAAAAAACAGTCTTATATTGTAATAATTATTGATGCGAAGGCCCCGGACATTCATGACTATTATTACTATTAGTAGCATTAGTTGTAGCAAAATAATTGACAGGATTTGGAACGAAATTTAAATAACTTGATTGATGCCATAAACTACTCGCACCTTCATTATTACAAGCCCTATTATAATTATGATGATTATGATTATTATTATTATTATTAATACTATTTGTTGTGAATCCATAGAATGGTTGTATATTTGGCGGTGGTACAGTCGGATCGAAATGTATCTGTCTTATCGCAGTTGTTACATTTGGATTATTTGTTGTTTTTATGTGTAATTGTCGTTTAGTTTTCTGTTGTTTATAAGTATCGATGTATTTATTTAATTTAGTATTTAATAAATTACGTTTATTCATTGTCGTTTCGTATTTCTTATAAGCATCAGTATCATCACTACCGATACTGTTATGTGGCCGTTTTGTATGTAAATTGATGCGTAATTGTTTTGATGATTGATAAGATTCGGATTCATCATCCGAGTAATCGACAAATTCCGGCGGTACTTCACAATCATCCAACCAAGAAGCATCAGAACCTTTCATTCTACAATTAAAAAATAACCAAATCCAATTAAAATAATTAAACAATTAATTAACAAATAAATACAAACTTTAATAATTGTTGAAGGAAGACGTATTGTGTATGTTGACTTGTCGGTGCTACAAACACTTCTAAACCGATTTTCAAATTTAAATTCTTTATATCGTCGATATTATTGAATCGTATTGCGTAAATCGGTGACGTAACTTGACCCAAAACATCAAATACTAGACCTAAGGGCTTTTTACCATTATCCAAAAAAAATAACGTATCTAAATCGTATGCAGGCATATTGGGCAATGCTGCTACAGTTACTGTAATTAAAAATAAAATTATTAACAATCAAGTCGTTTTATTTAGAAAATAAATAATGTAGAAACCTAATCGATCGACAATTCCATAAATATGACCCATTAAAACGAATTTCTCGTTCTCAACATTAATATTTAATGTTGATAGATCGGGAACCGGTGGTAAATCATCAATTTCTAAATCATCTGTTTGTTTTTTACGAGTTGTACCTTTCTTTATTGCACCTTTACTTTGAGATTGTTCAATATTAGAGCTGGAAGTAGATTCGAAAAATTAATTATAGAATCAAATCGGTTATTTGTTCGATTTACTCGTTATTTGTATTGTTAGTATCGCCATTTTCAATAATGTGAATATCGTCATCATCTTCACTATCGAAGGACGATGATGACGATGATGATGATGATGTATTCACTTTACTCCTCCATAAATTCGATGATATTTCAGTTTCTGATTCTGTTGTTGATGCTGTACTAGTTGAATCATCATCATCATCATCATCACTACTAGAATCGTAAACTAGAATTTTTTTCAATGATTCCGATTCACAATTTTTCACAACAATATCCGGACTCTCTTTATTCTTATCCTTTTCAATGTTTATAACACAATCTAAAAACAATTTCAATTCAATTACAATTTAAGATAATAGTTTAACAAAAAAAAAAACTATTACTATCTTGTGATCCATTATTTTTATCATTAGCGAAATCCGCTTGGAAATTTTCCATGTTTTCTCTACTATCACTATTTGACATCACTTTTAATCAATAATTTATTTATTTATATGATTATTATTCGATAATTATCAATAATTTAATTGAATTTACAATAAATTAGTATAATTTTTCAACAAAAACATGTGATTGGAATTATGAAGACAAATTAACGTCAACGATGAAATTATAAGGCGGCCATTTGCTAAATAATTACGTCATGTGATTTGTATACGATAATTTGATTGGTCCGCTACGGAAGCCCCAACCACACTATAACACAACGAATTGATAAATAATAAAACCACAAACTCAACATAAAACTGAATTATATCTAATATTGCGGGTAAATAACGATAATGAAACTGAACAATTAATAAATAGATTTGAAATATTCATTCTAACGGCGAAAATTGAAGTACTAGATTACAGAAATCTGTCATAATTCGTGGAGTAGGCAACCCAATATACACTAGATTCGGCTCCAATTTGGGTGAATTCGAATTAATTCACATTTGAATAATGTAAATGATTTAATTTAAATTATAATAAAACTCAATTTTATAATCATTATTATTATTGATGAGTGGCAATTTACACTAATTACAAACCGTATACACAAGAATCTTATAAATAATAAGATTTAAAATTATTGCTTTAATTAAATTTCTAGATAAATTTCGAAATTCGTCAGCGGGTAACTCTGTTAATTTCTGTTTTAATGACAAATATTTACATAAAATAACAGTCAATTTTAGTTAATTATCCCTTAAATTAATAATTAAATTGGCAAAACAAGCAATTAGATTTAAAAAACAAAACTTGATTCAATTAATTAAACAATTAATTAATTAATAAGAACAACAATGGCACCCAGATAAAATTTGTTGCATGTCATGTAAAATATTTAAAAAAAAGAAAACTATAATAATTGGCACTTATTCTTAAATATTTATTTACAATAAAGCGAATTAATTTAAAAGTCGGCATCCCAACCGGTAATATCATCAGGCGGTAATCCATCAGCGTCCGGTGGATAATCATCAAAGTTCGATGTATCAGTTACATGTTTGACTTGGGGTAAAATAGGGGGTGTTAATGTTCGATTTATTAAACCTTCCCAATTGAAACCATCAAACCATCTGTTAATACAATAAAAATTAATTTAATTAAAAAAATATATAAGGGTTGTTTTATCTAAAAAATTACTTGTGTTTTTGTATGTCGCTGATGCCGCCCTTCTGGTATCCGAGTCGTTCAGCTGGATTATCGCGACATAACTTCTTGATAAGAGCCATAGCATTTCTGGTGATATTTCTCGGAAATTCAATAGCATCGATCCCTTTCAATATAATATTGTAAGTTTTCATTGGATCAGCCCCGGCGAATGGGGGTGTACCAGTTAATAATTCAAACATCAATACACCCAATGACCAATAATCAGCACTAATATCATGTCCTTTATTCAATATAACTTCAGGTGCTACATATTCAGGTGTACCACAAAATGTCCATGTTTTACGTCCACTATGTAATTTTTTAGCAAAACCAAAATCAACTAATTTCACATAACCATTATTATCTAATAATAAATTTTCCGGTTTTAAATCACGATAAATTATATTACGGGAATGTAAATAATCAAATGCCTCAACAACACAAGCTGTATAAAAACGTGTTGTTGGATCATCAAAATGTCCTTTATCACGTAATACAGTCCATAATTCACCACCTAAACAACTTTCCATCAACATATATAAATATTTACGATCTTTAAATGTTTTAAATAATTTAACAATAAAATCGCAATTCGCTTCACCCATTATCTCTTTCTCTGACATTATATGTTGTTGTTGGCGTGTTTCAACAATTTGGGCTTTTTTCATTTGTTTTAAAGCAAATGAACGATTCATATCACCCTGTATTTGAACTAATTCAACACGTCCAAAACCACCTACACCTAATGTTGTTAATTTCTTCAAATCCGTCAATTGGACATTATCGAACTCCTCATTCATTCTAAAAAAACAACAATAATCAGAATAAATCACAATAATTAACT
>JAZBGZ010000562.1:7818-18075 GCA_037414795.1 Stenodera caucasica | reverse complement strand
TATATCGATTAATTCGAATTAATTGGGAAATTCAACAATTTCCTTTTAATTTTAGGTTTTATTATTAATTAATATACCGGAAATATCGTATAATTTGAGTTTCTATCAGATCGACGTCAGTAATTTAAATTTTAAATCATCAATAATAAAAAAAAAGAATTCGATTTCTTCTAATAATTGAGGTCGACGAGATCAATATCGAAAAATTCGATCAAAATAAAAGATGCGGTTAAAAATGAGGACATTAAACAAGAACAACAACAACAACAAATAGAAGAAGAAAAAACAAGTGGAAATTAGACTTATACGATTAATCAATATCTTCTGAATTTCTAAAATTTCTATTCTTATTTTAAATTTAATTAAAATCGAAAATTATTGATTAAAAACAACCAATAATCGATTATTGCTCAATTTTTTGAAACAATAAACTTAAAATTTGATTATTCGCGCCTACCAATTCGAATTCTTCACGCTAATTGGCTGTAACTGATACGATTCTAAATAATGATTGGTCACAATTGAATGGCGCCAAATCAACTCGAATTTAATCGAAAATTTTCGGAATTTTCCAATATGCACTATTAATTATTATAATTAATTTCCTAGTCGAATTTTCTCTATGATAATTTTTCTAAATTTCCAAAAGCAAATTAATTTCCGTGACCTACTGTTTTCAAAATTTTTAATTATTGATTATTATATTATTATTTATTGGATGATTTAGGGGAAATTTGGAAAATTTCACTATTTTCTTGGACACAACAACACCTCAAAAATCAAAAAAAAAAAAAAAACAATCGATTTTTTTATGGAATAATTACATTAATAGAATTCTTAAAATACACCACTAAAACAACACATTTTTTTCAAAATTATTTCGAATCACTGTTATTTAGTGTAAACTGTTCGAGAACCACTGGAATTTCGAAAGATTCGACAATTCAAACAACTTTCAATAACGTTGTTACCACGTCTAAAGACAACTTATGACTAAATCTCTCTCTCATATTGAAGTGCTGTTGTTTGGTGGAATTCCTACTGTTGTTGTCGCCGTTGTTCGATGATAATAATAATAATAATATTAATAATAATAATGATAATAATGTGACGGGGGAAACCCACAATAAAGCCCCGGTATTCTTATCAAATTCCAATAATGAATTCAATTAAATTTCGAGTTAATTGAATTGAAGCTCAGTTATTCCAAGTCATCATCATCATCATCATAATCATCATTAACTGTCATTATCATCTCATAGTTCGAATTTTTTCTCAAATCAAGTAATCCAATATTAAATTTAGTTATAATAATAGTTCTATTTTAAATAGTGAAAGTTAACACCTTCAACCGCACAGGATATGATAGTCTTGTGAAAAGATCAAGGCTATTTTCGACATAATTAAATTTGCAATCGATTCTATGTATAAGAAAATTTTCAAACGATCATTAGAAAGTTATTATTATTTGAATTTTTCAATTAAATGTATAATTTCCGGAATTAATCAATAATCAGAGAGTTCAAAGAACTACAATAGTTCTATAAATAAAAATAATAGAATATCGTATGAATTATGACAATTTTTTTCGAATATAAACAATCAAAAAAGGTCATCAACTCAATTATTTATCAAAAATCAAATCAAACTACACACAACTCGCACGTGTATCACCAGTTGCCTATTATAACAATTATAGTTTGGCTATTGTGTAGTAGATGGCGTTGAGATATTAACGCCTAGCTATAATACGTTTAGTTATCTTATTATCTGATAGATGGTGTGATTCGGCGGTAAATTTAAACTTACCTTCTAGAACGTAGACAATACTGCCGACATCGCCCTCTTTTATTATCAAACTACCGGATTTATAAGCTTCTGGATACATACAATCGACAATTTCTTTGATTTGTGTCATTTCTAAATTCTTCATGAAATCATTGTCTAAAATTGCCGATTTGATCAATTCACGTGAACTGCAACAAAGATTTGTAAAACTTAAATTACACTTAAATCTAAAAATAAGCTACAATAGAGATGGGATTTTAGATAAGCCATAGTAAAAATAGAGAGACAGATTATCAATTGAAACTTACGTTGCAGATTTTTGTATTTTCTTTATTTGTAGATCATTAATATTGATTGGTTCAGCACTGATGGCTTGTCGTTTAATTCTCGGTTCGATTAATGATAATTCTTTGAATTTTGCAAATTCATTTATATTATCATTATCATCAACATCATCATCATTATCATTATGACTTAATAAACTATATTGTTTTGTTATAATTTTTTGTGTTATCGGCCTTACAACTTGACGGAATTTATCAATTTCATTATGTAAATGTTTAATTAATGCATCTTTATCATCTAATTCTTTTTCAAATAATTGTATTGTTTCCTCTTTCAATTTAATTTCGCGATTTTTCTCATCTAATAAACGTCGTAAATTTTGTATAATTTCCATATTATTATTCGATGATGATTGTGATATTGATGATGATGATTGTTGTTGGGATGATGATGATGATGATGATGGCATTTTCGTCACAATTTGTCGGCGACACAAAATTTTATCAATAAAATTATAACAACTCATAGATAATGTTCCATTTCACAAATCAATCGAAAAATCAACCTATCCAAGATAAACAAACGAAATCGTTCTTTTGTCATTCAACGTTAACGTTAAATATTAGCGCTAATACTGCGGATTATCCCCTATCGATTAATATTAATGAGAATATAACAAATATTGAATATCTAATTGAATTGAATTACGTGCGATTATGCTCGAATCGCTTATTTAACCTCGAATTTAAAGTTATTTAAACAGTCCCTAACCTCACTCAAGTTATTACAATAATTCTCTATGTAGAATAATTAACCCAAATTTCAATTGTTTTAAGTTTCATTATTAGGAATTTGTCTGACTAATCGTAAAATTATTATAGTGATAAATCATTAAAAAAAAAAAAAAAAGAGAAATATGATAATTACGATCGACTACTATATAATTAGAAAGTTTGTTAAAATTCTTAGAAATGATTCAATGACTTTCCTATTATTAATTTCCATCAATTATCTTGTAAAAGATTGATTTTCGTTTAAGTAACGGACTTGTTTTAATTGAGGTTATATTGTTGCGAGATTAAATGGCGTTCGCGATTGATTCGAGGATCGTGCTATTTGATTAAAATTCGTCTTTTATTTTTTGTTTCAATCAAAATTTATAACAGTATCGCATGTTTTTTTCGATTATCATTGAATATCTTTTATGATGTTGTAATTTTTCATCGCTAAATTGGCCTCCCTACATGAGATTATTTATTATTATGATGACGTGACTTTCACTTGATTATTATTATTATTATTTTTTGTATTTTTTTTTGTTTATTGTCATCAATTATTTGCGAATATTGTTTTGGGGAGAATTTATGATTCAACTACTGGTAAATTTTTCGGCATTTGGCCGGCATCTGTTTTCGAAAATTACTTGATTTCGAAATTTTTACTATTCTATCATCATCAAAAATTTTCGATCCAATTTTAAATGGAAAAGAATCTAAATTTATACTTAAAATAAATGTTATTTTATTGCACGTGCATCAATGTTATTTTTAAAACAGAAAATTTTATTCTATTTTTAATTGAAATTGATCAATCTTGAATTTGTCATCGATGAATTCATCAAAAATTACAAAAAACAAAATAAAATAGAAAGAAATTTGGCACGATTTCCAAATTTCTGTTATGAATCGTTCAAATTTGAAAGGACATGGGCGGGACTTAACGACCACGCCTACACGCTTTATAGAAATATTTTGTGACGCCACTGGTCTTTTCGAAGACAATACAACAACATATCATCGATTATCGTTACCGATAGGACTTCTCGCAACGATTTATTATAATTACGTTAACGTATAAGTTGCGGAATTATTTTTTTTTATTCAATAAAGGCCACACGTGTGAATCTATCAATTAAAATACGAGTAGAGGAAAACAATTAATTCGTTATACGACACTTTAGTCTCCCAAATAATAACAATTATTACTATCGTCACAACTATAATTTCAATTAATAATAATAATAATAATAATAATAATAATAAAAATAATAATAATGAATTTCGGCGGCATAAGAAACACAGATTTTCGCCATATGGCAGAATAAACAGCAATTATTCAATAAAAAACGGGTGTTTACGCAGCGTTAGCGTTAACGTTAACATTAAGTAGCTTAATAATAATGATTACTTAATCACTCTCTAATATTCAATCATAATTAACTTAATTAAGTCGTGTGGAGATCTTTTTTTTTTACGAAAAAATAGCGAATTATGATAACGAGAAAATCAAGTTTTCTTCGAATTAAATGATAAAAATCTGATTAAATTGGTCGATTATTTTAATGGAAAATCAAGAAAATCTCCTAATTTTCCAATAAATGGATAAAAATTTCAATAACATCGACTTCATCGTTGACATAAGTTGGAAAATTGTACCGGTCAACTTAGACAGTGTGAAATATTGTTTTTCTTCAATTATTAATTGAAAAGAAAATTGCTGAAAATAAACCACAATTTTATGACAAATCAAAAAAAAAAAAAAAACAACAACAAAACATTACAACTAATTGAAGTAATTCCACTGTAATTTCCTCGAATTAACGCTAACTTGATTCTTTGTTATAAAATATAGAAAAACAAAATTTCCAAGGCCAAGTCGGATTTTAGCGAATTTTTCACAAGATTATCCCGCGAATGACAAAAGAACGAAATTTTCTACCGGCCACTTTGATCGAATAAAAACGAACACTGAAAATATAGTAACCGATATGTGTGATTTTCTTTAACGAAAATCGTGGAAATTTCCGGAAAATTTCTAAATTAATTTTCAACAACAACAATAATAATAATAACTAACCACACAGTTCGACGGTTTATTATAAACTGTTCAACTGTTTTAACAGTTGACTGTTAGTTTATAATATGGATGTGTTGTTAGAAAATAATGAAAATTTTCTCTAACCAACTCTATAATTATTATTATTATTATTGTTATTACTATAATAAAAGTCTTTATTATTATTATTATTACTAATTATCATTTTAGATAGGTCCAAAAATAATTTTCTCGAGATGATTCAAAATTTTGCAGGTGTGTAATTTCCTGTTGATTATTTTCGTCCGTTGTTAATGGCAAACAATAATAATAATAATAATAGTAATAATAATAATAATAAAACCAGGTAAATTATTCAATGTCAAAAATAATTATTTCACCTGATAGACGGCAAGGTGCCACACGCTATAAAAATAACAAAAGAAAAAAAAACAAAACAAAAGAGAGAATCCCAAAATACCAGACTGTAATTTTGAAAATTTTACAAAATTGAGTTAATTCAGTCTATTTTTAGAATTTTTATTATCGCACAACAATTTCCGTTTCTTATCAATTTTTTTTTATTTAAAATTCTACCTATTTAATACTTTTCAACAAACATTCAATTAATTTTGTTTTCGATAATTATTAATTAAATGTAATTAAATCGATTACAAGGCCATTCGAATAATTCATCTTGGAATAACAGAGCTACTTTTAGTCCAGAAAAAAATTAAATTATATGTCAAAAATCATTATTATAAATATGTTAATGATTAATATCAAGTGACAATAGAAGTTGTCAAATTCTTTTGTTATCAATTTGACTTCAACTAACTTGATCTTGTTTTATATTTTATTTATTATTTAATTTGAAGCTTAGTTTGTTAATAATTAAAATAAATAATTATCGAAATTGTTTGTGTGAATTTTATAAATATTTAACATGATTTGTTTATTGAATTTCAACCTTCAAGAATTCGAAAAAAAATACAAAATTAAAGAGCTACATTTAGCAAATTACCAAATTAATTAATCTACGTTACTGTAGTTAAAATGAGGTCCATTTTGTACTAATTCGAATTGTTTTTAGATTGTTGACAATTTGTGGATGAATTGGCGCCATCTAGCGGTATTTTATTGAATAAAAGAGTACTTAGCTTAGTTCCAAAAACAAACACTAGACGATAATGGAGTTTTTCTAAATGATTAATATCAATTAAATTGACACTATCGAATAAGTATCGATTACAATTATTTTTTTTTAGATAGAAAATCTCTATATATTTTTTCGAATCGATCAAATTCCATCAATACATAAAAGTTGTATTGATTGAAAAAAAACAACAAACAAGCAACATACTTGTCAACATTCCAATAGTGGCATGTCTTGGAAATAATGTCTTTTTGGAATTTGGTCCATGACAATTGAAAAAACTCCCATAAACGGACCATATTATTTGTTAAAAGGCCACCACCTATTTGTTATTATTTGAACCCAAAAAAAAAAAAAAACAAAACAAGAAATAAAACAAAAAAAAAAGGTATAATAATTTGTAATTGTGTTGACGGCAATTTATCAGTACCAGTTTTCGTAATTGCTAAATTTAGTTCAATTTTATAAAACATTTTTTTTTTGTTTTTGTTTGAGTTCGTTTATTTTTTCGGTTGTTTTAATAAAAAACTTTTATTATTATAAACTTGTCTAATTAAAATAAAACTACAAAATTTCAACTCAAAAACAAACAATTATAATAATGATGGATTGATATTGTTGATTTTAAACGATGAAATTTTGACAAATGGCCGACAATAAAACAGATGACATGAAATTATAACAACGTTTATAATAAATAAAGAAATAGTAGTTATGTTCCGAATCGGTTTTGAATTTGGTATAATTTCGATGACCCGCTATCAGATCTGTCATTTTAATTTATAAGTTGATCATTGATTGGTTGAATCAATAACCAATATCGGACTAAAATATTCTTGTCGACCTTTAAAATTATACAATTTATTAAGCCATGGCCTCTTTTATTATCCAATATGTCGACTGCATTTCAATTTTTGTTTTTTTTTTTTTTGGGTTATTTTCAATAATTATTATAGTAGAAGAGAAAACATAATGGCGTACATATTTTATAATTGAATTATATTTTCTAAATTTTTACATCAAGGCTAGCCATGAATTAAATCCGAACACTTTGTTTTTTTGTTGTTTCAAATTTAAATTTGGCGGTTAATTATGTTTCAATCAATTGAACATTAACAATTAGACGAATCTAACCTCACTTTAGCACCAACAAAGTCAATTTTAATCGAGTAGGTGTCAAATTGTTCATCACCGCCTACTATGATCGAAATTTGGCAACATCAGGACCGGCTTTATTGAAATTTGGGGAATACTTTCAATTATGTCAACTTATATCAGATGAAAAATGTAAAATATCAGAAAGTTTTGAATGTATTGATAGTTTTTGTTTTGATGAAAAGGGCTGCAATTGTTCTAGAGACGGCCCTGTTTGGAATCGAACATTACAATTATTCTTAGAGTTTTTGGTTATAATTTCGGTTTAAATAAATAAGTAATATTTGTATGAATTACGTGTGATAAGAGCGTCCTAAATTGAATCGGGCGTCAATTGATTCGAAGCCGGTCCTGGCTGTAATCACATATTTATCTGTGTCTAGAGATTTAATGATATCTTTGAAAAGAGATCATGGCTAAAATTTGCCAATTATTTTTTTTACCTTCCATTTTAAATATATATTTGCAATTAAATTACACCATTTCACATAAATTCATAATAAACATCAATAAATAATGCGATACTTTCTAAATTATATTAATAAATAAATAAATAATAAAATAATTAGGGTGGTTCTTTTGGCCTAGTTTTCTATTACAAGATCACAGAAATAAAATTTAAAAAAAATACCGAAATTATTACAAATTAAAAAAAACAACTGCTATCGGCAAAATTTTCGACTAATTTAATTTTCGAATCGAACAATAATCAATAATAATATCAAGGATATTTTCTGATCGCGTGTAGAATTATAATGAGAATAATCATTAATTAATTAATTAACAATTATTGGTAATTTGGTTTAAATATATGAAGAAATTTCGAACTGAACTACAGGTTCTTCCCCCACAAAAAAAACAAAAAAAAACTATACGGATATTAATGAAACAATCGAAAATCTTTCAATAAATTCAAATTCTAATTCTAAAAATAGTTTTATCTTTATTAACTTCAATCAACTATTATTAAATAAATGTACAGTTGTTGATAAAATTTCATGGAACAAATTGTAGAAATTTTTCAGTTTTTTTTTTTGTTTTGTTTTGTGTTTACGTGAATTTTCAAACAATAAAATATTGCGATAAGAATAAATATATGATGATTGTAACAAATATTTTTTGTATGTGAGAGAGAGAGGATATGGTCAATTATCCTACCCACGTATTTTTCAAACGAAAAGGTCCACGTACGGTCGTCCAATTTGAATGACATTTACAATTAGATTAACTAGACTATTTTTAACATTATCATCACAACTATAGTCCGTTCCAACTGAAATCTACAGTTGCTATGACGACAAATGTCGAAAATTTTGAGGTTATACACAGTAATAAAATCGGTTGTCATAGCGACGCAATTGTAAGGTTATGCACGGAATAATGCCGGTTGCCATGACGATAAATGTCATAAATTGTGAGGTTATCTACCATAATCATCATCGTTATTAGTTTGTTGTAATTAAAATGTACATTTCTATTAGACATTACCATAGCAACAGGTGTGAGGTTATGTCGTCTATTTTCAGTGTTAATTTATTATATTCGAGTTATATAATTTATTGTAATTACACGATAATAAATTTCAATTTAAATTACATTATTTGCATTGATGATTCAACTATTTTTCGATATAATAATAAACAAACTTGACCAATAAAATATCAGATGTTGGAATTAATCCATTATAAAATCATTGACAACAGATAAGTAATTGTTGATTTAACACGCTTAGAGATTAATAGAACTTAATTATTTATTTTTTTTTTGAGGTTATTTTTCGATAAAAAATCGTTACAGATAGAAGAAGGAGATGATGCAAAAAACTGGTTCTTCTAGAGATGAAATTATAATAAATTGAAGGATAATCTGATGACGGTTGATGATTATGATAATGATAATGATGATGATGATGCAGTATAGCTGTGCATGTGATGCAGTATAGCTGTGCATGTGATGCAATTGTTGCGATATTAATCTTAAGTATAGTTGCTACTTTAAAATTACTGAGTCATTGATTTGCGCTTGTTGTTTGAGAAAAAAATTCTAGTTAATTTCAAATAAATTCGAATAAATTTAGAAGTCGTTCAGTTTTGGAAGGTCATAGGTTTCGTATTTTTGATTGTGACAATTTTGTTGAAATGGTTGTCAAGGTGACAAATGTGGAGGACCAATAGTCGCCATTTTGTAATCTCACTCTTTAATTTGATCTCTATCACAATCATTAAGAGAATAGAGATTGAGATGGAGATAGTATAATTTCCAAAAATGGGGATCGAGATTGAGACAGTTAAAATCATAAATATCTATTGAAATTGTATTGAGTGTTGAGCAAAAGATAATCTTGATTTTGATCTTTATTTCGCTGATATTTTTTATAAACTGTTACAGAGGCGAATTCGCGAAACATCAAGATCAAGATAGAGATTAAGTTTTGAAATGTTTTAAAAGAAATTCGAAACAACAATAATGATGATATATGATAATTGAGTATAATGTAAAAAATAGAGATAGAGATCGAGATCATTATTTTAATGATACTCTAAAATTTCAAAAACTAAACAAACAATTGAACTCCATCTTGATATTGATCTGTATTTCTGAAAATTGACTTTTAAACTGTTTCTTGAAAAATTAGAATTGAAATATAAAAAAAAGTTATATTGCATCTCGATATCGATCTGTATTGATGAAATCATTCAATTCCAACAAAAATAAAGATCAAGATTGGGATGGAGATGGATTTTCTAATAAAACTCGATTATTTTAGATTTGTCAACACTGAAATAACTCGATTTAAAGACTCAGAGAAATGTGCAAAATCTCAAATTTGATTAAGTAGATTTAAAATATTAGAGACTTAAGTCAGGTCCACTTTGACAAATTGCCAACTTATGTTAAATATTAATTAACAAACATGTTAATTCGAATTAATTAATCTTATGTTAGAAATGAATAAAAATAATTTTTAAATATTTGAAAATTTAATCAAGTCACCATTGTACGATTCTCGATTATTCATAGATTTATGAATGATATATAATCAAATTTATACAGTAGGG
>JAZBGZ010000561.1:21767-38043 GCA_037414795.1 Stenodera caucasica | reverse complement strand
CAAGCTGAATTAAATTGAATAATAAAAAACGAATTTACAGCGTGCTCAATTATTTTGATCGGAAATAAGGTTCGCTACAATAAGAACTAATTCCACATCGACCAATGGAATAAAACTCAACAATTGAGTCTTCGCTCTTTGTTGTTTTTTCATCTATAAGTTTGATCATCGATCTATGGGATATTTCGATGATAATTCGTCATTTGAGTATCTATTGTTGTCGATGATTCATAAATATCTCAATTATTGACTTATAGGTGATTTGAGGTGTGGTTGCCACTAGGAGAGTTTTGTCTCAATATTCAAACTATCCAGAAAGTTCAATATTACATAATTTTAGTGAGGTCATTGGATATCGATAATCGTAATCTCACAACTGATTCGTATTGGTCTCTTATCTGATGTTGATCGTACAGGAAATTAGTTTGAACAGAACAATCAATGTTGTTCTGTACGCATTTCATTATGTCTAGACGGATATTTTCCTTTTATGGCTCTCTAACATGTACACTAGAAGAAAACTAGATTGATAGCCATCGCACAATATCGAACAACAACAACAAATAAGAACAACACCAAAAAGAAATAAATGCTACATGGGAAAAGTGTTAGACGTGATATTTCCATTTCTCAAGATTAATCGAACCGAATAGAAATCTAGCTATTGTTCCAAAATCAACTCTATCCAGATTTCGGGTAAATAGGGACGGAAATAGAATAGATGTTTGTGTGAATGGAAAAAGTCTGGTGATCATTCAAGTCGCCTTCTCGACCACACAACGGAATTATATGTGACAAGAACAAAAGTCACTTGCAAAATGTCTCAATATTAATCAGAGATTCTCCTAGATTTATGAATCAGAAACTAGAAATTTATATAAATGTTGGACTATTTTATCGCATCTTCTACTCGATCTAAATTATCCCTTGCTCCATTACACCAAAATTGAACTAGAATTGAGAGATTGTCAATATTGTGTAAATAATGGAGATGTGTATTTTTTCCATTTCATGACAACCAATAATCGAAATGGACCAATTTAATAGAAAGGACTGATAGTTGAGAGATAGCTATAGGGATAGATATATAATTGAATGTATCGATTTTGGTTTATCTTATCTAGAAGATGAGTCATAAAGGGAAATTTATAAGGATAAGAAATTTAGACACGCCATTTTCTTAAAGAAAAAACAACAAAATACTATAAAGGTATTATTAAATGGGGGAAAAAACGGCGATAAACGGACGAATACAACGAAAAAATTCAGATCTTTGAATTGCTAGCAAACAGATAATATCTAAGAGGTTTTGGTAAAATCGAGGAGGAAAATTGCTGGAAATTTTGATGGATTCTCGTCCTTATCGCACGATGATCGTGAATTTTCTAAGTTTTGCAAATGAATCTAAAGTTCCTAATGTCAATCTTGGACATGGTAATAATTCCCATATTGATTTATCTCAGTTCGAGATAACTGAGATAAGGAACATCCCAGTATAAAACCACCAATCTAACCTCGAAGATCCCGATGGTTAGACAGGCGTGAAATCGAAACAGCTGTTCCAATGGATTCATCTCATATTATTCTATTTAATTGAATTTATTACGTACATCTCTGTTTTTTTCTTTTTTTGTCCGCTGATAATTCATGGAATAATAATAATATTGATAAGGTGGACACAATTCTCGCCGTATTTATAAGTGTTTAACAACACTTAACATTCTCAAACCATTTCATGCTTCCCAGCAGGAAACATACCATATGTTCAGATTAATAATAATGTTCTTATTATATTCGCTTTCTTAGAATATCATTTAATACGAATTAAATAAATAAATAGAAAAACTCTACATAAACATTGTGAAAAATGATCTAAAGTTTAATTGACAACATCTTGTTAAATCCGAAAATAATAAAACCCGGAGGTTTACAATCGAGCCACCCAATAAATTTGAAATCCATCCAACTACCCAATTTTTATCGAATATTTAATTGAATCAAATTAAATCGAATTCATTGGCAATTTGGAAAACTATGACAGGCCACTATAATTTAGATACCTATATTAATATTTTATATCAATAAAGCGGACATTTCCCATAAACATTTGAATATTAAAAATATACAAAACGAATCAATTGTTTTTCGAAAGGATCACCGCAACGAATCCATCACGATGGTCAAGGTCCCGGTCCACGTGCCACTCAACTCAACCGAAACCCAATTTTTCCCGCACTATCCCAAATTCCAGTCTAATCGGTGATTTGCGCCGTTTTTCCGCTCAATTATCGTTGTCACAAGTCAATTATTCGTACAACTCGGCTTAAAGTCGGCGATTTTTCGACAATATTCCACTCGAAATAATTTTCCGATTAAGGAAAAGCGAATTATTGAGAATTTTCAACAATAAATCATGAGATAATTTCTTTTGTTATTCGTGATTGGAAAACTAGCAGAACTACGTGAAAAACTACAGTATCGTAGAGAACATCTGGATTAGGTTCGGGATTTTTTCCTTCGAAGGGCCGAATTATACAAGTATTTCTTGTCCTAATCCCTTTACGTTACTAAGGTGCAGTTGTTGTCGTCTTGTGGTGAATTGGACGGAGAGTCGAGTTTTGATCTATGCGAAAATTTCGGCACTTGATGAAGGTCCGGTTCAGATGCTATTGTTTTACGGCTCAAATTAAGACTTCGCATTATTCATGCGACTTTTCATTAGCTTTAATTATGTGCTGATAGTGCGACTTTCACTGGAAATTCTCTTTTATTACTTCATAATTATTCACCTTTGATGGTAAATTCCAAACTCTTGGCTCAATAAAAATGCAAGATGAATTATAAACGAATTCCATTTTCACGAACATTGTAATTTTTCATAAAGTTATTCGAGCCGGTAAAGATGCAATTTTGTAGCGTATATTAATAATAAAGTTCATCCACAGCAGACGAACATACATAAATTCATAATATTTTCAACAACAAGAAAAATTGCAATGCTAATGGGAAAATGCGGCGTCCATTGTTAATTTGAATATATACACGTAATTAAGAAAATTGTAAAAGTTGATTTTCAGAGCTAGTGGAGTTGGTAATCAAGCGAGTTTTGGACGTACGCCACTGCTCAAATAGAATTCTCTTCAGCGACTGACAGCCGAACTTTGAGAATTTTCCACAATGTCGAAACTTTTCCTTATTGCTTGCTATTTTCCGGGGATTTTCCCCATTATTGCCCTGTCCATAATAAGTTTGCAAATATACCAATGTCAATATTGGATCGTTCATATTTTATATCAAGTGGTCGCTTTTATAGAAAAAATTAAATCTACTTAAGCTGGAAAAACTCTCAAAGCCCAAAAAATCACGACCAACATTCAATAACGAGCGTTCTCAATAGAAATTCAACGAATTTGTGGATTTTTCAGTAATCAGATCGATTCTGTGGAAAAACTGTAATTACCATAAAATTCAAGGTAACTCGGATACAACAAAGAAATATACAACACGTCCCAATGAAGACTGTTTCATCTACAATTGATACAATTTCTTGATTGATACTCAATTTGCTGGAACACTCTGTAGATAGTTATCCAGTAATACTGAGTAATTGAATGGCTTTCTGCTCCATTTTATTAATCGATTTACTTGATTGAATTGTCGATTTGAACACCTGTTTTTAATAAGACGCCTCAAATAAAGACAGCTGAATCATTTACATTAATCGGCTATAAAAGTGTAACGAAATTCAGCCGAAATTTATTTTTAATCTGATGATCTAATATAATTCGAAGTCAATCAAATATTTAGTTTACAAGTCGCCGTCACTGTCATAATTATAAAAACTAATACCTACAATTGAATAATTGTTCAATAACAAGCCAAATAATTCGATTTAAGTTGGATATTTATTGATTACAGGTAACCAAGACCATGGGCGGCGACTTGTCGTACATTCCAGTATTGAATAAAATCGAATAATAAACAAATTTATAGAAATAATTGTTGATCATTCGAAAATATGTTTAATTCATCATAGACGAAATATTCGATTGTAAATTAGAAAAACAAATGAAATTTGCATTGAAACAAAATCGAAATAACCAAATATTTATTTAATTCTTTTGGTAATTCAAACAAAACGTTATTCTCACTGTTCGATAAACAATGTAATTGCATAAGACCTGTGAAAAATCCCATCTCAACTTTAATTTGTATGTAAATGAATATAGTGAAATAAATCTTTTGTTTATGTATATTTTTTTAAGTGAAATTGACAATGTTTAATCATTTATGATGGCGAAAAATAGCGAATTTCCGGACCCTGTGGTCATTTTGGGCCATGCCTCCGGTCATTCGGTGGTCCAGCATTGTTATTGATGTTGTTGTTGTTGTTGTTGTTATTGTTGTGGGCACGGTCCATTCCGCGTTTGAAAGACTTCTCCAATGAAAAACAACCAGTCGTTCTAGTAACTTTAACTAAAAAGATACGTCGATCGTGGCAGACAGACGAACAGAAAGCAACAATAATAATAATAATATTAATAATAATAATAATAATAATGAGATGCCAGTCTCTTCTTTTATTATTATTATTGAAGCCTATATATATATAGAAATTCGAGTTGCATTCTAACATTCTCTCCCGATTCAGTTTATATACATTCTCATTAATATCTAGTGTCGAGAAGTGTGCCAATTTCTCGCGTGTTGGTGTTTTATTCGTTTTGTTTTTGTTTTATTGTCAAAGAGTGGAAATTTTTCTAAAGTTTTTTGGCTTTTAAAGAATCCACTTTAAATTGTTATTGTTGGCCATTTTGGGAGATTTACGGTGAGCTTTCCGACCTATTTCCCCATTTCTTTCGTCCTTATTTTATCACATTGTCGACAAATTGTTCCCACACACTACACAACGACAATCAATTCGGCTACTTGTTAGTTTTTTTTTCTTCCAAATTGTTAGAAACTAATCGGATTATAAGATTAAGATAAATGCGATATATTTAATCGAGACATCTTTCGTAATAATTCGAATTTCAATGAAATTGAAGGAGAATAATGAGGGGGAAATTCTAGAAATCTCCTTCATTTTGACCTACGTATTATCATCAAGGTCGATATCGAGATCAATTCGATCGAATTTTATCCGTAATTGTCGAACGTTCGATGGTTAAAATCGAATTTCGCGTCAATTCGAAAATTGTCCCAAATTCAACTCCATAGCAAATTGATGATTTTTGTGTGTCTTCCACCAGGTCGATTCAGTTTGATTGTCGACGCCTCCGCCACTGTCCAAATCAATAATGCAACACTAATTTCCTGTAATATTATATAGAAAATCAGAATCAACTCGAAAATAATCACGTATTCAAAGTGATTTTGTGTTGTGGTAAGAAGATGGGCCCCATCACAACGGGGCCCCCAACCGCCGAAATTCTTGTGGTCGTCGCTATTCTACTGGATCTGTTTTTACATGGCAATTGTCTCGTCCACAAAGGTGAGTTCGAAATTATTATTATCATTGGAAATCATTTGTTTTTGTTGATTTTAATGCGGCCGTTTACGATTGATTTTATTGGAACAATAAAAATTTTCGGCTCGAAATTCGTATACACGAATTTACGATGTTAGTTGAATACAATTTTATTGATGTTTGTTTAATACAAATAGCTGCATTATTCACGTTTATTTACAAATTATGGTTTGTTTAACATGAGCAATTTTTCCACTGTTTTGTGCATTTGTTTGTTGATTTCTCTTTAATATGTTGATGAAAAACAATTTGGAAATACTAAACGTTAGCTGGGAAATTTCGACAAACAAGATAAAAAGATTACAACTAAAATTCCGTATTTTCACATGAATGAATCATCTCTAAATAATTCCAAAGAATCGTCAAACCGTTCAGTCTCTATATTTTCCGACAATAAACGCCCGAGCGATTATACAGATAAAGATCGAGATCTAAAATTATAGAGACTATATTGTATTTTTCCATTATCGATTGATTGAATTAGATTATGATTATTAGCTCGAATTGTCAAATTCTTGTTTCAATTAACTCCGATTCTATCGCTTTTATTACGTTGTTTTAGTGGCCATTCGGTATTTTAATATCCATGAGTTCGACTCAATTTGACATGTTGTTGTCCTCCAATCGATACATTTTTGAAATAAACACGTAATTTATTGATCAATAACAGGAATATATATGTGTGTGTGTGTGTCACCCACACAATTTGTTAAATTAACAACTTTCAATCAAGCGTAATTAATAGAAACTGGAAAATTGATTTTTCTCATTGTCATATGATCCCGTATATTTTGGTGGAAATCGCTTATTATTTCTAAAGAAAATTCTTGAATTTAATCAAGGCTGTAAATTAATACGCTACGTAAATAATAATGAACATTTATAGAAAATGTCGTATTTTACAACATAAATTATTCAATTTTTGTTTACTGTTTATAGTGCCGAATGTTATCCATAGGAATGGTGTTTTGAAAAAAAAAGAAATATAGGTGTGAATAATGCTGGATTTCGTATACTCTTCTTTAGAATTCAAGGACTTTGTGGCGTATTCTCTAGACGAGTCTCCATCTACAGCTCGACGTTGATTTCAGATGAATGTGCATCGCGGTAGGCGTTGGAAAGCTCGGTTTTACCCCTAACATAACCGCCGTTGTCTGTGAGGTTTACAGTTGGTACACCTCGCTGTTATTTTGACTTTTGACAGTCACAAACGATTAGTTTGTGTAAACGTTGAATTTTCTTATGATTTATTGCATTCAGCCATCATTATAGATTTTTCAAATAGCTGACATCAACTGTCAAAATTGTCAAATAGTGATTTATTTAGTAACTAAATTAAAGTACCGTTCACACTTCCATAGCCTACTTGATGCACATTCAACTGAATTCGATTATGAATAGATGGTGGAGATCCGAATTAGGTTGGCTCTTTATTCTTGCTGTCGAGTGTGAAGCGTCCTTTAGTTAGAAATCCGATTGTTGTGTTTTATTTTTCGTGGGAGAAATACCGTAATTATCCAGTAAAATTAGAAATCCTCTTCCATGGCCACCCACGTTTCATTCAAAATATTGTATTATGAATGTACAACGGTATCGTCGACACAAACTGTCAAGTGCAGTACCATCAAAATCACGAAAAAAAAAAAACAACAATGTAGGTTGTTGAATTTCAGATGTCTTCAAGCGAAAAAAGAAACAAAAAATCTACAGTAAACATTAATTATTCATTATAACCATTGGAAAATACGAATGAAAACGATATGGCGCGGAATAAAGATGGGAAAACAGATCGATTTAATTCGGCTACAATATAAACAATAAAACTTCACTTTTAGATGTTGTCGAATGGCTTTTCTTGTGCAGGACTCCGGGCTGTTTACCGGAATTTTAAAGAGATATTCACGAAACGCCCAATTCATCGATCAATATTTAATCGAGAGAAATCCCATCGAAAATTATAAATTACGCGAAATTTCCCTATGAAACGATAAATAGAGCGATTTGTATTTTCCGGTATTGGTATCGAGTTTTCTGGATTTTCGGCATTTTGGGCTCTTGGATGCGAATTCAATTAGTCTGAGGATGATTAGAAAGTTTAGCTTGACCGGTTCGTATGGAGGTGGCCGGGTCAAAGTGGACACCTTGTTTTTTTGTCTCCACATGACGGCTAAATGTCGCTTATTCAAATCAATTTTTGTTTTATTTATGGGCGAAATGAGCCCACTCGGGCTGTTTGCTCCAAATTTTGAGATTCACAATCACTATTTTCCCAGATTTTTATTACTTATACAAGTTATGTAAATTCGAGATATTATTTTATCGATAAAATCGCGATTTGATTGAAAAATCACCGATGAAATTGTTTTCCGAATAATCCCAGTCTATATTCGGATCAATAGCTAATGGAGATGTTCCGATACTGTGTATAATTCCGTATTACTCGAATTATATGCAAATATGAACGGATTATACACATGCAAGAAGTAGAATTGATGTCTTTCGCCCACGAATAATCGCCTACATTTCCCATTCGACTACTTGAGCCGATATTTCGAATCGATCCGCTTATTTTGGGAATTCCCGGAAAAAATTGATTGAAAATTCCAAGAAAAACTAGCGAAATAGATCAATGTAGTCTAAACCAAACCGCTATGTTATGACAGTAATAAAAGTCGGATGTTTATAGTTGGATACATTAACACATTTAAGTACTGTACTTAGCACAAAATGGCCACTTTAGATTTGTTGCATTAGCGCATCAGTTGCTTGCATACTAAAAAATCTCGAGCTAGATCCAATAAGTTGATTTTATAGCAAACGTGAGGTCCGAAACCGGTCTCTAGCATAAACCATTCTTATTCACCTCTATAAATATTGGTTTCTCTGATACTTTTTTCGTATAAGTTATTCGAGATTGAATCCGAAACCGGACTTGTGGAGTTGCAATGAATAATTGCGCATTTGTCGGCAATTTAATGCTTCTTCGCCAATCTCTGTTTTACTGGATGATTTATTGGGGTGGAACAGCAACAAAACTTGAAATTATCAGCAAAGCCAGTTTCTCAAGTCGTCTTATAGACGTAAATTTTTATGATTAGACGGCTATTTTGCGCGGTCCTGAGATTATTAATATCATTATATTGAGGTTTAATATGAAAAACGACCATTTCTCGGGGCTGGTTTGTATTCCGGAATAGCAAGATGAAAGTGTACAGATAATAAAGGACCGGGCTAAATCCCCTACTATAATTTTTCTTTTTCTTCATTTCTCTTTCAGTGGGATTAATTTGGCTTTTCTGCGTGATTTTTCCCGGTCTAACACGATGACAGAGCGAATATCGGAAAAATTAAATATTGAACAGCGCTAGTCTGATGAATTATAATAATTGGCGAATACAAACAAAAATCGTATCGCAATCAATTTTGGAAATTTTATAGTTGATCACGAATTTTGATTGTTTCGCATACATCCATCGTATCAATCATTCAAACACGGAAATATTGATGGGCAATTGCGGCAAATTCGACCGCTTCTAACCGGATGAAATGCATGTAATGCAATAAAACCGTCTGTTATCTTCCAGCATACAAACACAAATAAAAATCGCATCGAGAGTATGAATAAAAAGCGAATAACGGAACGTAATGGTCGCTAGTATTGCGTCTATATTCTTTTTTTCTGTTTTTTGTTTTGATAAAATTCTAGTAGCGTATATGCGATATTCGCGACACGTAAATGTAGTTAATAAAGGCGTTTGAAACGTTGCTCTACGGGAGATTCCAATGCTGCATCACGTTGCATCTTGAGAGAGAAAACAATAAAAAAATTTTTTAGCGATAATAGTTGGTAAATAACACAAAAAATATACAAACGCCGGTATTCGAAGAATTTTTTCCCAGTTATTTCGGTCGGCTATTGTTTTGTTACATCCATAAATTATTTAAATGGATGCTCCGATGAAGAAGGGAAAAATTCCAGGAATTTCATCAAATACATCGACCGTTATAAAAACAATATTCAAATTGATAGAATACTGAAATCTATATGTGAAAATACGAATTTCCATCGAAGGTATTGTGTGATTAATGAACAAGGGGACCATTCAGCCGAAAATTGACCAATAATAAACGTTAACGGTTTTCGGCGTCCAGCACAGCTTGATAACGATTTATGGACGAATCGCGACTCGATTAACTCTTCAACTTTATCCGATACTAATACGGCTAGATCGTCGAATAACGTTCAATTATAATACGTTAATTAACGAAAAGAACGAGAACTAGAGCCGCGCGTAACTTACAAAGCGGAAATTATAGATTTTCGCCAATCGGAATTAAAAATATCGACAATCAATAAATACAGGCTGTCCGGAAATGATGAGCAACTCGAGAGATGATCTCACTTGAACAAGTAATGCTTCAACTTCCTGTAACATTTTTTCGAAAACTCAAAAATAACGGAGCTAATTTTTTAAATGCACAGATTTTCTCCAAATCTGTATCCTTGCTTGAAATTTGATGTAAATCCTCTGGTGTTAAAGGGTCTAAGTGCCCTTTTTTGATTCATCAAAAAAGCTTCTAAGAGGTCCCCTTGACGCAAAAGAGTTATTGGACAAAGTTAATTGAAAAAAACAAACTTTGAGGCCCTATAACTCCGTTATTTTAGAGTTTTCGAAAAAAAATGTTATAGAAAGTTGTAGCATTATTTTTCAAGTGGAATCACCCTACGACTTTCATCATCATTTCCGGACAGCCTGTATAAATTTGGATGATTCTAGAGCGAAGAAAATAATAGCGGATATCTGGGAAGATTCATGGGGAGTAATCATTGCGGGAAAACAATGAACCATAAAATATCGAGGGACAAGTTTATTCCAGCTTTAAAAAAAATTCCATGATAAACAAGCAATGGTTCACGAAAGTACGGAACATGTTAATAAACCGGAAAGATTGCACTAAAAATAACTAATAAAAGACCGAATTTCGGCGAAGCAAGCCCCGAAATAATATTTAAAAAAAAAAACTAGAAATTCGCTATAAATTTCCAGTAATTACAAAAATCTGCGTATTCATCAAATGAGAGAATTCCAGTATAATATTTCGACATCTATTCTTGTTGTAATTGATGCGGAATTGCCTGAAATTTCAGGTGAGATTCGTGGCAAATAATGGAATAATTTTTAGATTTACGACTTAATTGCGACATCATTTCAAACAGCAATTATATCGATAACACTTTTAGATTGGCTTCGTTAAAAGCTCTAATCATACAGCTATCGACTCAATTTAGATCGTTCAAGATTTACAATTTTATTTATTACATATGTAAAGTACATTTTACAATTAATCATACCACAAATGCAAATAACTATAATACAGATATAACAAATAATAATTGTTAATTGTAGAGCGGAATATTTTATAAAAGAAGCAATCGGGAGAAAATTACCAACAAATAATAATAACGTTCTCGAATGGGAAACACCCATTCGCCTTCATTATTCGCTTCAAGTTTTTATAATTAAAATACCAAACAAACCAATCAATTCAAATTAATGTACATATAATATATCTATATATTTATATAAATATATCCATTAATTTATAGATATATTTTAATGTGACAGCTCAAGTGCACCTGGATTTGTTGTTTACCATTTTACCATTTTGATGATAATAATAATAATAATAATACCAATTGTTTATTGATTCTCATGGTATACCGACATGACAGTTACATTTATTTCCATCTATAATATTTACTTTAACAAGTAATAAAATCAATTAATAGCGAATTTATTTTCGAATTTTTACTAGTCGCGGTTTTGGCGCCAACTTATTTTCCACTAGAGCTAATTTATGGAATGATTCACGAAATACGTCACAAAAGATGCCTTTTAATTCTGGTAATTATTCAATGGGAATATTTTCTTGGTTCCGCGATGAAAAACCGATCAAATAAGTCATATCGAGTTTATTTTCTGTTTATTTAACGGACATCGTATTTTATTGGTCGTGTTGCTAGATTTGGAATATTAATTTTATAGGCGATGGAGTCGGTGGGAAATTTGAATAATTCATCAAGAAAAAAGGCGAGACTTTTCCACCACTTTTCACCGGGAATTTATCACACTAACATTCAATGGGATCGATTATCATATTCTGGTTTTGATGTATGTCGCTTGTCCGTTTTGCATATTAATATTTTTTTTACTGTGTTATTATTGCAAATTCGTACTACTGAAATTGAGTGCATCACAATAATGATTTATATTACGGTTGAAAATTGAATTCTAGTTTTATAGAATATGATTTGTATTAAGCATTGATTTTATTGGTGAATTTTTTCGAATAAATTCCAGGCTTATATGGGGGTTTTTTGGGCGCGATCGATGTCCACGAGACGATTCCAGAAAAAGTATCAGCGACAGGTGGACATATGAGCCATAATTTAACAACTTATCACAACGATGACGGTGCTGCTGTCCACTTCAACATATCAATAAACTCAAACGATCACCATCTATTGATACTCGAACCAGTTCGATATTTTCTTGCGCCTCAAATCATAATAGAGCGCCGTCGTCGGGACATCCATACAAGAAAGAAACCGACATATAAATCAACCAACTGTCATTTTCAAGGCTACATTCATGGTCAGCCCAATTCGAGGGTGGCCATATCGGCGTGTAATGGACTGGTGAGTTGTCTGCTTAACGACTGACACCGACAAAAATCGGAATTTTTCAGGCTGGCATTTTACATACCGATTCCGGTCGGTTTTATATCGAACCGGCTCATCATCATCGAAAATTCGTAAATCCCGGCCATCCGCATTTGGTCTACAAACGATCAATATCGACTACGAATGTCAATCATAAGAGGAAACGGAAACGGAAGCGGCGGAATTCGCGCGATTGCGGCACCAGAGATCCCAAGAAAATGACCGAGTAAGTAGCGCGACGCCCCCAAAATCGATAACGAAACAATAAACAAACACAAATCAAATAGTAGACGAGTAAAAAAACCTACAGTTATTGTTTCTCATTATTCAGATTGGAATGGCAACGCCAACTGGGTAAAGTCAGAGTACAGGAGAAAAAGCACAAAACCAAACATAAAATTGATATTCCCAGTATACAACAATCCCAAATGAAAAAGCATAAATATAAGAAAGTTGATGGTAGAGAGAAACGATCGGTTAGCAGGCCGCAATATGTTGAAACGCTACTAGTGGCCGATTCGACAATGGTGGAATTCCATGAAGATGGCGATATCGAAACCTATTTACTCACAATTATGAATATGGTAGGCTTTACGAAAACATTTCCGTCATCGCGAAAAATTGATTTGTATCGAAATCTGACACGGCCGCTCTTAACATTCGTCAATATTTGATCGGCAACGATCTAACTGTATGTCAATATGCCACAAGTTGATTTTACGTTTCCTCTACACTATTCGCTGTTCGACAGTTTGAAAAGCGGCATTTAATCGAAAGCCCGCACCGCACAATAAATAATTTCGCCGAAAAATCGTATTACGGTTCTTATTAATATCAACAAAAGGGGCCTTGATGGCTTTGAAAAGTCTATAGGTAGAAAAAATCTATCTAGAGAGTCTTTTATTTGTCCCCTCGAGATTGAAGTAAGACCGGATTATCGATCTTTGCGATATTATCTAATGTGAAATTTTATTATATGATTATATAATGCCGTCCCACTCAATAAACTGAATCGAATTGATGACGGAAACGAATTTTATCCCCGATCGGGCATTTTTTTGATTATCCCAAATTTATCGTAATTAAGCTCGAATTATTAACCAAAGCGATTAGACCTAAATGATTCATCAAACTTGACAGACGAAAATTCCCCAAAAATAATTAGCTCGAGGTGTTTTGATAAACAGTCTCGAATTTGGAGATATCTGTTTAGAAATGATCAAATATTTTTATTTTTGACTGCTTTCGAAGGTGTCCTCGCTGTATATGGACCCGAGCATCGGCAACTTTATCAATGTGGTGGTTGTGAAGATAATTTTGATGGATGAGGCATTGGCTGAGCCGGAGTTGAATGTTACAATCAATGCCGATGTGACATTGAGGCATTTTTGTAAATGGCAGAAAAATCTGAATCCAATCAATGATGCACATCCGCATCATCACGATGTGGCCATTTTGATAACACGCAAGGACATTTGTGCCCGACATAATGCCCCTTGTAACACTTTAGGTGTTGCACATGTGGCCGGAATGTGTAAAGCTAGCCGAAGTTGTAGCGTCAATGAAGATAATGGTATTACACTTGCACATACTATTGCACACGAAATGGGCCACAAGTAAGTACAAAGGACTCGACTATAAACGATAGTAGAGAATTTTACAACAATCGTTATAGATCTCTTTTATAGTTACCAACAATAAGATTAAATTCTTTCTATTATACAGCTTTAGAATTTTATTTTCGATATTAAAATAAAATTGCATTATGCAAAAATGCAGTCAAGTCGAAATTTCAAACTCGGATTTTATAGCAACCTGTACGTTATCAGCCAAGCGTAGGAAACTCCAGGATATCATTAAATCGCGATCAAAATTTGATTTTTGAATCGTATTCATAATAAAACCATAATAGCTTCTCCTATACCGATAAAAATTAGCTGAATTCTCAACGAAATGCGCTCCATAATTCATCCATTTCAACAAATAAATCTCTTGTTTGGTATAAAAATAAACAACCGTCATAGAAAACATCTTCGATTTTGATGTCTAACATAGCGATAAATCATATAATTACACAACAAAGACCATACAAAATTGTTTGCATATTTTCCAGTTTCGGTATGTACCATGACACGGAAAAAATTGGCTGCAAAGCGAAACATGGCAATATGTCCCATATTATGACGCCGAGTTTCGAGGCCGACACCATCGGTGTTAGATGGTCGCGGTGCAGTCGACGGGACATCACCAATTTTCTCGAGTAAGTAACCCAATATAATGGCGAATTCATGTTCTCATTTAATACAACCGGAATAATCACAATATTCAATAAGACACCGGAATTGATTGTCGTGGAATTCGAAAAGGCTCAAATATGGTCTATTTTCAATTATTTTGGCGATTTTGTCGCGATTAAATAGCGCTTAAAATAGTTATTTGAGCGTATCGACGATATTGATAGCCCGGCGCATCCACCATTTTTACAACGCTCCAATTTTATCCGCTATTATTGATATTTATCTAAAGTCTGTTATTTTAACGAGTAATATGATCGAATCGCTACTCATCAGGGATTTAATATATCGTTTGTTTTTGTAGTAAAGGTCTGGGCGATTGTTTGCACGACCAGCCAGAAGACCAGGACTATGAATATCCGGAATTGCCAGCTGGCGCTATGTACAATGCCGATTATCAATGTCGATTTCAATTCGGCGAAGATGCCACAGTTTGTACACAACTAGATGAGATTTGTTCGCGTTTATGGTGTATGGTGAATGATACTTGTACAACACAACTAAGGCCAGCTGCACCAGGCACACATTGCGGCAAACATAAAGTAAGATTGTGACATGAAAATTCCCAATTCAAATATTTATCGGTATTGATCCGATCGAAATTCTAAAGAAAATAATCTGCCGTTCGAATCAATGAAGAAGACTCTGATAGCATCCGGCTTTAAAGCAATATACAGGATGATTGGTCGAAACCGTCTGTTAGAAGTATTAGGAGTTTGAGTCATAGCTCAACTTTAAAAATTCAAACTTAGATAAGTAGTATGACGTCAATATCTTTCGTTTGAAAAATGGCATTATCGATCATCATAGTTACTTCCTTACACTTCTAACAGACAGTTTCGAGCAATCACCCTGTATAAAATCCGAATATATTGAATCTTGACGATCCCGGAAACGATTGTTAGTCGAATTACAGCATAAAGTTCGATCTCTGAATAATAAACAAAAGATCGAATTCATTTATATATTAAATTTGATGTTTGATGATTTGATTGGCTGCAGTGGTGTCAGGATCAGAGATGCGTGCCGATAATGGAGCCGCCTGTAGCGATCGACGGTGGCTGGGGCGATTGGAGCTCCTGGAGCGAATGTTCGCGCACCTGCGGGGCCGGCGTCTCCATTATGCAAAGAGAATGCGACCATCCGACCCCGACGGCTGGTGGACGATTTTGTATCGGAGAACGAAGACGATATCGCATCTGCAACACGGAACCGTGTCCCGAAAACACGCCCACATTTCGTGCCGTACAATGTTCCCAGCACAATAATCGCACCTATGAGGGACGCCGGTACGAATGGCAGCCCTATTTCGATCAAGGTACCGCCATATATCACAATAAACTTGTCGATTCCAGTCGTTCTTTGAGTCGGATTTTTTTTTGAGGGTTATCGAGCGGCTTCCACTTAATTCATTCCTTTTGTGGGTGAAGCCGCAATATTTTAGCATCAATTTAGAAATTCCACAAAAAATTATGTACTACTTATTTATGCACCTAAACGCGAGCCAAGATGAAAGTAGTGGAAATTTTCTAAAATTTAATTTGATGTCAGAACGAAAATATCGGAGTATGAATGGTTTTTTTTTGTTTGTTCAGACGACCCTTGCCAACTCTACTGTAGTGATGCTAATGAAACTGTAATTGTTCCTTGGGGCGAATATGCCGCCGACGGTACTCCATGCAATGTGGGCTCAAGAGACGTTTGTATCTCCGGAATTTGTAAGGTAAT
>JAZBGZ010000561.1:0-21665 GCA_037414795.1 Stenodera caucasica | reverse complement strand
GAAAGTATATTTGCTTAACTCAACTCGAAGTCGCATTTTAAACTATCAATTCTATGTAAATAAGAGAGACAAAACTCTCACGACTAAATTAACTCGATCGAATTTACAGATAGTTGGGTGCGATTGGACGGTTGATTCGACAGCAATTGAGGACGATTGCGGTATTTGTCAGGGTGACGGTACGAAATGCGACAAAATCGAAGGCTTCTATACGAAACAAAGTCTATCGCCCGGCTATAGAGAAGTCGTTGTTATACCGCCAAGTGCTCGCAATATCCGTATTGAAGAGATGAACAACACCGAGAACTACATCAGCATCGGTAGCGCCGTCCATAAGAAATTCTATTTGAATGGTAAACGGTAAGTGGACAAATTATCTATGGACAAAAACGATTCGGTCAATATGCTTGCTTATTTTGCAGGCATATCACGTTGCCTGGTGAATACACAATAGCCGGTACTCAAGCACTCTACGAAAGGGATAATCAGTTGGAGAAGATTCGTATACCTGGCCCTATAAAAGAGCCAATTGTTGTCTATGTAAGTTCAGCGATATTGTCGATTTTGATTTATCTTCAATAGATATCTTTTATATTGAAGACTGTTACAACAATTGATAACGAAAATATGAAATGATAGAAACATTTTTCTTGTGTCGGCAACTTTTCCCATCCGGAACAGACGTGTTTGTCCATCAAAAAAAAAAAGTCCAAACCGAAATACAAATGCTAACGTAAGGATAGCTTGCGTGGTAGTTTTGTGCGGAATTTCTCGAAAATATGGCAAAATAGAATATCTTTTATTATAGAAATCGAACAATAGCGCGCCCGTTTTTCGATTACCTACTGTAATTAACTGAAGCTTAGATAAAAACTTGTTGTTGAACAAAATACTAGAGCAATCTAACCAATTTATCGACATCCATTTAGAGGAATATGTGGCTAAATCTATTTTTGGCTCGATTATCGATTTTATTTATCAATATAATTCGATTAATGTCGAATTTCTAGAGTTTTTCGATTTTCGAATTCGTCCCCAAATTGGAAATTTTTCAACAGTCGAATTGAGTCCCGAATCGGTCCAATGCCTCTATTCACCGAATCGGCCCACTTGTGGGTATTTTTTGTGCGGTGCCGCTATAATTTCTCTATCTCTATTTTCGGTATTGATGGGAAGGTCCTTTTTCGTGGTAAAGTGGACAATCCGGGAGTCGAATATAAATACTCGATATGGAAAAGGGAGACTACACAACAGGTCAAATACACGTGGATAATGGGCGATTGGTCGCAATGTTCGGCAACTTGCGGGGGTGGCGTCCAAGAACGCCGACCATTATGCCAGGAATCCAACGTATTATCGATACCGACAGCCGTTGATGGTACATCGACCATCGTCGATGAGGCTATATGCGAATTATCGGACCGACCCAGCAAAGTGATGAGGGCGTGCAACGAGGACCCATGTCCGACTTATTGGTGGGTGGGGCCCTGGCAATCGTGCCCCGTCACCTGCTCCAACAAGGTACCAAATCAATCTAGAATATAATACAAACATCCCCTAATTCTAATCCACTATCACCATCTGTTGATAAATCCAACAATTTTTTCCGATCTAATTGAAGATTTCTGTTCGGTTTCTAGAATGAGCGTCCTGTGAAGCGTCGAAGTGTGATGTGCGTGGACGGACACGAGATGGCGCTACCAGACAAATTCTGCGATAAGAACGCCAAGCCGCTAGAATACACCCCTTGCCGAATATTACCGATTTGTGTAGAAGACCGATAATAAATACTAACAATTACAATTTAACTCAAATCTAGAAATAATGCTTTCCTTCCAAACTCTCTCATTATTACCATTAATCTATGATTATTAGAAATTAGTTAAATACTCTATAGGAACTACATAAATAAGACTGATTTTATAACAGATTATTATATTTTTTGAATAAACTAACTACTAAATATTCGTGTTATTTCTCATTTGCGACCGTTTCATATGGCAGAAGACCGCTTAAAATGTACTGCATGAAGGAGAATTCGCATCCAGACAACGTACTGCTGTCACATAATTTTTCATATTCGCTCCCCAAACCCAATTCGGGCGATCTATAGAGAATCGAATAAAAAATGAGTCAATCCTTGATTTAATTGATTCCGAGGAAAAAACTCACTGAAATATAGCCGCCAAAATATCACGAACCAGTGATTCACGGTCCATATTAATATATTGCTGAGCTTCACAGATCATCCGTTTCAGGCAAACTGTTCCATTAAGACCATTTCTGGTAAAAAAAAAATCGATCAAAGTTCGAGCTTTTCAATCGAATAATAGTGGAAATTAAAGCTGCACAGTTTACAAAGTAAGCGTTGTTGGAGTAGTAAAAGCGGGAAAAGGACTCTTATCTATTTAAGGATTATACGATCGATCTTGCTAAAGTGGAATAAGTTTCTTTTTCTTTTCGTTATTGTTGTTGTTACAGTGATTCAACTGCGATAAAATCGTCCATTATCCGATTTGTGATCGCAAACATGTTCAACTTACAAGAAAAAAACGGTCTCTAACTGATCGAGAATTTCGCGTTGTTCTAATTCACGTTTATTACGACGTCCAAATTTCCACCAGCGTGTATCACTTGGTAATGCAAACGGAATATCGCATTCACCTAAAATGTTCCAGCCTTTTGGTTGTCTTTGCATCAGACCCTTGATCCCCGACATCGTTATCTGAAACATAACCGAATCGGAATTAGGGCCAAAAACGTTAGAATTTTGCACCACAATCGATCATTTATTTTCTCTAAGCTGATTGTAGAATCTGCAAATAAGGGTGACTTGGTACATTAATCCAACTAGAGTGGGGTGATTCCCGAAATTCTAATTTCCTGTTGATTATTTCGAGTGAATTCAGCTAATAAATTGATGATTTTTGTGAATTCTTTATGAGGTTCAGCAGGAATTGCACATACACACTTCGACCTATTTTCGCCGTTGCTTCCGAAAATCTGCATACCGCCAACCGCCTTGAGCGCTTGCACTCCTGTTACTCATCTGAATATTTCAACCCCCGAAATAGCTTTAAAATTTAAAATAATCACCCTATATCTCCATCTCTCTCACACCCACACACACCGAACACACAACTAGTTGGAATCAACTTACTTGATGTTCGGCATAGATGCCCAAATCTCATTAACCCTAAATTATTAGTAAGGGTGTAAATGGGCCTTATTCCGACAATAATAGAGCGACGGCTTCACATAATTTCGAATATTTGTATTGAAATTGAGTCGGTAGAATAGAATTAAACTCACCACAAAGTTACTATTCTCAGGAAATGCCAAATAACGTTTACGCCTCAGCAGGATGTTTTTTTTGACGATACGTGTAGCGAAACCATTGCAGTGGATTATCAGGCAATTCAGCAGGAATAGTCGAATTGTTAGCATATTTCGATTGTTTTGTATCGACTTATTTGGTAAATTCGAATATCGACTATGACAGTTATTCGGCCACAATCTATCAATATTTATTTTTTTATTGATGGGAATTGTGAAATTAACACTAACTGGCTAAAATTCTACAAGTTGTTATAAATATTTATCGAGAATCTGCGCCGTTTTGTCACTTCTTCGAGTCAATATTGTTTTTCAAACAAAATCAACTGGAAGTGTTGCTGGAGATTTAAGTGAAAATCAATAATCATTTCCACGCCAACTACAACATTACGGATATACTAACGGGAAATTCGCTAGCATACCGGAAAATCTACATCATCTAATTATGTCCAATACTGCAATGGAAATTATTCGAATCGAATCGATCGATCGGTGTTTGTTTATTTGTTGGGAAAATTGAATGGATCTGAGATTTGATTTGGTATTTTCTTTTGATGGCGAAGCGAAAACTTCGGCTTACTGCAGGACCAAATTTGAATTTTTATCGAAAATCGATCGCCCGAAAAACCAGAATCACCAATCGATTGTTTATCGCCTCAAAAACAATTGTTTTTCTCTCACTATTTTGAAGATCCTATTATTGGAATTTCGAGTTCAACTTCATAATTTTTGGTTATTGTCAATAAATTAACTGTTCTGTTTTGTTTCAATATTTATCCCACCTTCGATCAATATTTGGATTATTATTCACAGTTCAGGTATTGAAGAGAATATAAAAATTTCACGCCAATTCCAACTATTCACGATATGGATTTATTTCTGATTGCCAATATTTGATTCGTCCGATTTATCTTAATCGGGGATATTTCTAAGAGGATGGGAACGATTGAACGAAAATTAATCACGCCTGTGAGAATTCTGCGGGAAAAACTATTCGAATTCGCTGGAGATTCGTATTACTCCTGATCGGGATTTTCGATTAAGACAACAACAATTTTGAGATCTGCATTATTTGTAGTTTGCTGAAAACTCGTTAAAAGACTTAAATAAATATTTGGATATTTATAAGGTAAAGTCTGGGATTTACCGCTTTAATTAACAAGATTCCAATAACTGTAAGGTCGCAGTATTTAAACTTTTCCCAAATGATCAGGCTATATTGATAATCAGAAAATGCCCTTCCGATTAGAATTACAGTTCATCGCCGTACTATTAATATGTGTTTTCATTGTGAATTGTGATCATCCGGAAATTAAGCACCGGATCAAGCGTAAAGTGATCTTCAGTAAAAGTAGCAAAATTTTTGTGAGTCTCTCCAGTTTTATTTTTATAACAATCAACCCATTGATCCGCCGATTCCAGTTTAGATTGAACGGGAAAAATGACGTTCTGGACTACACCAATATTCTACTTTCCGGCTATGCCATCCGTATAAATTATGATTTGCCCGATAGTCTGCCGAAACGCCGGATCTTCTTCAAACGCGACATTGAAAGTGAAGTCAAAACTCTAACAGAAAAGTAAGCCCATTTCTATTTTTATCAATACAAAGTTGATCAATCATTCAAATTCCAGATCTGGTTCCGGTACGTTTCCTTGTCTAATGAAATATTTATGCGATATAGCCGACCAATTCCGCAAATCGAAAAATTGCGGAATGTTCTGCAATATCGGAAATATTATACTCAAGTAAGATAAACTCACTGAAATATAAATTAGTTGAATAAATCATGTTGCAGATCGCAAGCTAGCGAGGCCGGATTTTTCTCGTCATTTCTACAAAATTGCGACTCGCATAGGAATAGCTGTTTGTCGACTAGAGACCCTTATTTGTCCAATTTCGACTAAAATAAATCCATCACAAACGAATTTCGTATTCAATTTACCCCATCTTGCAGTTCAACTTCCCCAAACTTATCCTCGAAATCAATTATAAAACAGTCAAAAGTGGGCATTGGAGCTGCAAATAGTGGGCTCGATCAAAGACAGCTTCGTGAAGGCTTTGATTGAAGATTCAATCAAAAACGGGCAAAAAATAATGAGAAATTATATTTTTAATTATTCAAATACGAAATAATCGGCAATAACTTGAGGCATTTTGTAGTCTGTCAAGTTAGAATAAATAGAGTCTAAAATTTTTATATTGAGTCACAAAAAACGATGATTTATAACTCGTGACTGATTAGAATTTCATCTCTAATTATTATATTTGCTTTTCGTCCAGTTTCTGTGAGGTCGTTGTTTCTGTTAACGTATTTCTTTCGAATCGACTCAACTGAATCATGAAATATTTCACGTTCGTTATTTGTAGTGTGATTTTTTTCGAAATAACTTCACCGAAAATTCTCGATACAAGCGGTGAATTATTGTCGAGAAAAAAACGTTTTCTCATATGGAAAGAGGGCGTCAATTGGGTTCAGGTATTGGGCGATTCCCCTATTTTCTAATTGTTAACAATTCGATTTCAGTTTATAGCCGGTATTGGCCTACCGATGGAATTAAAAGAACAAAGTATAACAATCGGGAGTGTATTCAAAGCCTTCTACACATTACCGACTAATTCCAGTGATTACACTCATCCATCGATTGATTATCTGCGGAGAAAACGCTCAGTCAACAGATGGATCATTTATGATCTAATTGAGAATTTCATCAATAGGTTTGAGTGACTTGATCTATTTTATTTGGAGTTATTTTTTTGAATTGTAGATATGGCGATGGGAAGGCTTGTTTATTGAGAAGTATCTGTGAATCGGCTTCGCAGCCATTCGAACAAAAAACCGGAATGCTCGCCGAAATTGTACATGTGATATTAACGTAAGCATCGAATAACTACTGAAAGTGGGATTTACAAAATCGTTTTGTAGGCCTTCATCGACCCAGGAAATGCTCGACGATTATCTAGATAACGAATATTTGGCCGCTGAAAAATTGGGACAAGAAAACAATAATTGTGTCGCATTATATCCGGAATGTTCGATGAATATTTTACAACAATTCACAAAGTTTATGGAATAAATTCGATCAATTTATATTCCATTGTTTTTATTATAATTATTGATATTTAAATGAGATGTTTGAGCTGCATTTGTTAATTCATTGTTTCCCTATTGTTATGTTTCAGTTATTTTAATTGAATAGTTGTGGCGTCTAAATTCGTTTAATTCCGTCTTTTGAATAATATATTGAATTTTTAACAGACAGACGAATTTAACGACTGTAAATTATTTAGCGGTTTTTAATGCTTATTTTCACAACTGGCTAGAGAAATATGGGAAAATATTGAAATTTCCATGAATAATCCTGCTTATACCTTTTATTTAAAATTCACAACGTGAACATATCAACTAAATTAACTAAACATCCGGGATAATGATGTTCGCAAAGATGGCCCGATTTCATCCCTAATTTTCGGGCAACATAATAGTCTCGGTTCGTGTAGTGTTTCAGTTCTTCATCGGTTGTGGTGGGGCTGAAATCATCGACATTATCGATTAAAATTTGCATCAATCAAATTATTGAATTTACTTGAAAATCATATGCGCCAATTCCTCATATAATCCGTGATTTTTCTCTAAGGGAATATGCGACAATTCGCAGATAGTTCTCAAGACGCAGGCTTTTCCATCGCCGAGACCACGCCTAGAATTGTCGATTATTTTCAATGATTTATCGAAAAAAATATAAACTCACATTTGGGTCGCTTGTGCCAAAAAATCGTAAATATCCCATCGCGACAATGATCGTTTCCGTCTTTGATAGAAAATACCCGGAATAAAATCGGTCGCATTATGCGGTAATTGATAGAAAGCCTTCATTATATATCCGATAATGACAGTTTCCAAGTCCAGATCTAACGGTATACCGAAGCCCCAAATTACCTGAAATCCAAGAAAAAATTGCCAAAACTACAAAAATACGAAATTTTTTAATGCAAACCTGAATGCGACTCAGTCCCTTTTTCCATACGAGAAATCGTTTGTTTCGCGAATGAATTTGATTGGAATTGGCGCAAATTTGCACAAATACCAAAATAACACATAACAACATTAAAATGCGTCTTATCCAATTTTGATTGTAGTTGAACATGTTCGCAAGTCGGCAGGTAATAAAACTCGATTTGAGCGGAAAGAATATGTAAATTTTTGAGTTTACAAAGTTTACATGTAAATTCAAATTTAATTTGTAAAGTTACTGTTATCTAACGGATGTAAATTTTTCAGACGAATTTCGGAGGCGTCAATGAGCTATATCAACAATTCAGCATTCTCGTTAATTGATAGATCAATATACTCCAATTTTGAGAGGACTCAAAATACGACACCTTCACTTAATAATTTTGAGCTTTATTGGCGGAAATGCGAATCGCTTTTGTAGCCAGTTGATAAGTCCAAACTGATAAGCCGAAAATCACCTGAAATTCTCAGCGAGTTTAAGTCGACTAATGAGGCTCCGATTGAGAGGAAGAGAGAGGAGTTTGAATCGAATCACTTCAATTGAATCATTTTTTAGAACTCGGACCCGATTTACAATCAGTCCCATATTGACTTATAAGCCTAAAGTGGGGATTCGCCACTAATTTCGAGGCCAGTCCTGTAATTTACGGTAAGTTGAGCTCAATTGAGCATTTCGATTCCGGTATAAGAGCTTTTGTACTCCAGCTTGATGAGTCAATTATTTTCAAGAGTCCTTAGTTTATATTTTTTAAGACATGTTGACGTCCACAAAATTATAGTGGAATAGAACGTCAATCATGTTCGCTATTCACTCATTTATCAGGCAAAAGAATGGACAATCAGTCAAGTATGCTCGCATTCAATCTTGAGTGTCAAGCACAATAACTGCCATTCTTGATTGATAGTGCATGGGCCGCTTAAGACGTCCCACTGTCGTCAGAAAACAGTCGATTAATTTGTAGAATTCAAATATGCAGTTCAGATTCGAGTTTTCGATGGAATCAAGTCAAAACTTTATAGATAAATACAAATATTGGGGGAAATTATTAAATGGAAATTCTGCTCACAAACACACAAACTCCGGGTAACTTTACTACAATCGTAGCGAAATTCCGGTATTCAATCAATAATGAAACGAGTTTTTAGTTTTCAATTTGGTTTTTATTAGAAAAATTGTTGTAAAAATCGCTACGAAAATAATCCATCCAATCCGGCATGTTGACAATTCGGGTACAATTCGGTACAGTTATGTTGTTTGTTGGCTGCCAAATCGTATGGATCTTGTTCTTCATTGGAATTATCGCCGTAATGGCGCACTCTGCAAAATATTCAGTTTCAATAATTAAATTTGTCTCCGTTGAAAATTTAGAGTTTCACCGGAAAATAACTTTGATGATTTCCTCGATGAAAGTGCCGCGTTCTTGGTTAGCTTTACTTACTTGACAAATCAACTTGAGCAAACATGCCCTACCGTCTGTGCTCAAACTGTAAACACACACATATATACAGTAAATAATTTCAACTCTATTTACACAACAAAACAATTATTTCTGATTGTTTGCGAATTTCCAACTTACGCTGTGAACAATTTCTCGATTTTCGTATAAAGACTGCGTCTGGTCCGTCTATAAACTTGATGGTAAACCGGATGGATGTAGGTTGTGATTGGATTATGGTCGTTGTTGGTGCTCGAATAGCGGCCGCGATCGAGTCTGCAAAATAAAAGATGAAGCAACATTTCTATATCTTCGAAACTAGATTTGAAATGATTGTAGTTGTTGGAAATTCAATTTTCTTATTTACCGGTAAGTCGATTTTAATGGATTACGGGTCCATTTATCATCGACCGTTGACATTAATTTCGGACCAATCGCTGAGTAGGACGGGCCATATCGGGTATTATCAATTGGTCCATTACTATAGCCGACTGATGGTCCTGGTTTATTGATGAGGAACGGGTTGTAATAAGTTTTCGTGTAGCTGACAGGTAGTGGCGATTTCGCATTGTACGTCAGCTTAGTTTGCTTATTATTCACGTAGTTGATGTTGTTGTTGTTGTCCATACGATGGAGCAATTCAGATGGACGGCGGAATGGGACGAACGGATCATGCGGTAATTCCCATGCTAAAGCGACCGTATTGCCGACTGTGAATATTTGGCCAACTCCCAACGACGGCATCGTAAAACAGAACACTGTAAATTGGATAAAAAGTCAAAAAAAATTACAATCTAAACGCTTTTATGTTGAAAAATCGGAATAAAAAAAGATGCGGCGAGATTGTCGCCCGGCGCCTCCACCAAAATTCAACTCAATCATCCACAAAATGAATTTCTCACCGGAACTAATGTTTATGCTTTTGTTATTTCGATGAAAATAAAACAAATAGCTCACAATTAGGCAGTTATCGATTCCAAGTCGAAAGAATGTTATTTTGTTTGGATAGAAATTGTAGTTGTTGCAATAAAAACTTGTTCCGCTCAATTTCCATCAAATAGCTGTGTAACAATCGACTTCAATAAATACGACAATTTCGTTCTCCAATTCGGACGACAAACAAAAAACCGAATATTATAATCGGCCAACATTCAAATGAAATATAACTATTATCTAGAAAATTCCTTCTAGTTGGCCAACTTTTCCGATACGATAACAACGTCCAACATCTATATATCAGCCATTATCCTTTTCATTTTATTTTATGTGTTTCCGTGAACGTTTCCAAATCGAAAACTCCGGATATTAGATGAGATTTTTTCGTTTTGGCCCCGACTGTAACCCAGCTTTATCGAGAAAGTCCGATTGAACCGAATATTTTATTCCAAAGAAAATTTGAAGAAAATGCAACAAAATTTGCAAAAAACTTCAATAAATTCGGTCGACCATAAACTGTTTAAAATATCGTCAATAAAAACAAACTCATAAAGTTAGAGAGTTTTCTCTCAATTGAAAGGCATCCAATTTGATACTCTTTGTTTGAATTAATTCTTTGTTGGCCCAATTTGCTCCAATTCAGCTGAAAGTAATTGAATTTTCCGCGGCCGCCATATTGTTGAAATTTTATACAAGTCGGGTGTATCTGAAATAATCCAATTGAGATGCTTTCGGGAAAATTACCGGGAAACAATCACTTCAGTAGATGATTCGCTAATTTCAAGACTCTTGCAGTAGAATAATGAAAATTATCAAATCGAGCCAAAATATTTACGGAAAATATGAAAAACAATCTACATAAATCATACTAACCCAATTGTAGTGAACTACCTTCGGGAAAAATGAGATATCTTCGGTGTCTGTGTAAGGTTTTCTCACTTGTTGTGTTCAATCGAGCTTCTATATCATCTTTTAAAGTTTGTAAAGAAATTTCTATACAAACTGTAACGATAAATATGCACAAAACAAATTTGAAAGCCATCGATTTTGATTAATATCGGATACTGTGGAATAAAATCAAAATCTCTAAATAATAAAAACAAAAACTCACAACTAATTGAATGAACCGTTTATAACGAACGGTTAATTCGATAAGTGGCGATTGATATTCGAATTAACAATAGAGTGTTAATAATTAGTGTCATTGTTGGTCGAAGATTCTGTTTCAATTAACATTGGAGGACTAATTTTATTTTTATTCGATCTCTTTCAATCGTTTTATTTTTTTCCCCAGAATTCTCCACTATTTCGTGATAGTAATAAAATGAAGATCACTAGACTTATTATTTTTGTTATACTCGCATTCGGTTTTTTCGTTATAAAAATAAATTCAAAAGACCCTAATGCGATTCTATCGCGTCGTAAAAGATATGTGGCTTTTCCGGATGGTTCGACAGTGATTGTAAGTTCCATTTATTTCAACTACGAACTCTCCCTTATTTTCCGTTATTTTTTTTTTTTTATATTGATAGTTCGCATATTGTGTGGTGACCGATACTATATTACCATTTCAACTATTCACAGAGGGCGTCAATTGGGGTGTGGCTTACGATTTACCAAATCGTACAGCTTTCGCACAAATTTACGACGATAAACCGAAATATATTAAAAGACGACGACATCGAAGGGATTTGTACAACAAAATTGAAATCATCATGGATTCGTGAGTTGAGTTCAATAATATTTAGTAAAGCTCACACACTAATGTTGTCATAATCGAATCGGCTCTAGTGTGTGAACAGTCTAAGATTTATACGAAATGTGTTTGCGCCTTTATCTGAACGAGATGTCGGGCGAGCTCAGAGAAAATTGCAATTAGTCTCAAGGCTTTGTTGTCTTCGTTGAAAAATCTTTTGTTGTAAAATCACCCTAAAATTGATCTATGTGGAAATAAAGCGATCAAGTATTTATAGATTGTGGATTTATCCTTTAGCCGCTTATTTATATCAATGCGAATTTCAACTCGTTTATTTCTCTTGTGAATTAGTTTGAAGTCATGCGATATTTTAAATGAAATTTCTATGAGAGGAAAATGGAAAACGAATACGAGATTCGCATCGTTATGATAGCTAATTAAAATAGTTAAAGTTTTCATTGAGTAGAATTAAGTAATTTAATTATGTTGTCTTATTCAGCATGGGCTTTGATGGTCGGTCATGTATACTGCGCACTTTATGTGAAGCTTCGCGTTATCAAAAATCACAAAGGACCACGTTATCAGATGAGCTAATACGTCTATTGTTCAAGTGAGTGTTGTTTATTGGGAAATAACGATAATTAATCCCGATTTGATTGATAGATTTCCACAGCAAACTGTATCGGATTACGAGCCTGACGAACATCGCCTTTACCATAGGGCGTATCGACAGGGCCGATACAACAAGCAACAGGATTGTAGGGATATGTTTCCTGCATGTTCGATATCGCTCCTTGATCATGGACTGGGATATTACAGCGATTAAATGAAGCAACAACAAAACGTAAATCAATACGATGAGAAACTAGAAATAGATAAACTGATCGATTTTCTCGTATTGTATTCACTCTCTATAGTTGAATATTAAATTGAATTGAAATTGTGTTTTTCTGTTTATTTCCAATACGAATAGTCGACTCTATTTCCCAACGACAGAAACAGTTGTTTTGTTCGAGATTCAATTCGGATCCACTATATCTCAGTTTTTATCGATAATGCAATAATAAACGAGACTGTTTAATTTTTCGTTTAGACTTCAAATGGTTCCAATTGATTAAAATCGAATTAGTGATAATCAATTCGAGCACACACATTTTCAATATTATCGTGCACAAATTTATATGTTTGTAGCATTTAATTAGTTTAGACTGTGATTTATTGAATTTGAGCAATCAAACAATATTCAGTTGAAATTCGATTATACGAGTGTTCAACTGATACAATTCACAGTCTATTTAAACATATTAAATGGATGATAAATTTCGGAATTTGCGTAATTAACGGAATACGCCAGCCAATTCGGATACGGTCTCGATCCCCGATCGAGTCCATCGCCGATTACAGTAAGAGATTCGATTATTTCAACTGTCGAAATTCTAAAATAAAAAGACTCTATAATCGCTTCTGTAATTATTCCGGATTGTTGTTTTTGTTTTTGTCCCGAGAAAAAGATTATCGTAAACTTGGACCGAATAAGGTCCAAGTTCTGAACGATGATAGAGGAAAAAATCTACACTGTATAGTTTTTATCAAGAGATTTAGAAGCTTTGTTCCAGACAGTCATTCGGTCGTTGAACAAAAACTGGATAAAGTGAGATTCGACTATTTTTCATTCGGATCGAGTCGTGTGTGGAAATTTGAACCCATTATAATATATTGGAAATTTTCACTCAAACGGCTTCATATTTTATTAGTGTAAATTGTATTTCCAAACAAATTCACATACGCTAGAGATTTCGACAGTTATTCAAACAGTTAACGTCGATCTTTTGATGGGAATAATCGCTGAAATGGAAGCATATTTTAGTTCATTCACATTGATTTTATTATTAACGATAAATATTGGTGTTATGGGGAAGAATATAAATCGGTCTTTATCGCGCCAAAAACGCTACCTCGTCTTTCCTGAAGGCTCCAGTTTATCTGTAAGTTTTAAAATTTCCCTCAAAATACTCTAAAAATCTTATTTCCATCAAGATTGCAGTTTGTATGACTGCTCAAACAGGATTACTCCCAGGTGAAATCTATACAGAAGGGGTGAATTGGGGTATATCGTACGAATTACCGAACGACACCAAAGAGTTTCGAGATTTGCTCGATTTATCTAAAGAAACCGTACAGAGACGCCATCGACGCGATTTATACACGAAAATAGAGACAATCTTTTATTCGTGAGCATTTTTTCGGTGCACATGCGGCAATAATGGAGCATTTTTTTCTTCCAGAATGGGCTATAACGGCCGAGATTGTATTTTGCGAGGTTTATGCGAAGCTCAGCGCAATTTTCACATAACCGGCAGTAATCTAATAGATGAGATTCTCGGAATAATATTTAAGTTCGAATTGTGTCTATTATTGCCGGTTGTTACTGAAATAGCTACGTTTTTATTTTTTTTTCAGGTATCCGCACGAGAGTTTAGGGCAAGAAACAGGGCAACATCATCATTACTATAACTCGGCTAGTAAAAAAGGAATTGAGACTAGACACGAATGTTGCGAATTGTTTCCAGGCTGTCCGTTTTCACTGATTGATTTAGCCCTTGGCTATTATTCGACTTTCGAACATCTGTCCGATACGTAATTTGATTATTGTTAAAGTAATTTATCAAATTGTAGACGTTCTAATAAAACAAATAACTCGTGTATATATTTTTTTTTAAATCATGTTGACTGGTAGAAGAAATTTGATTGTTTTTTCACTCTATATTGTTGGCAAGTACGTTTATCACCTAACAGTTCGAAATAGCCTGTTGCGATCCATTTTCAACGCATCTCTCCAATTGATGGAGCGTCAATATTAAAGTTGAAGTTTGGTCCTTTTCGAAGAAGTTTCAATAAAAAAATTACTTTAGTCGAGAGTTTTTCTGTCAGTTTGTACGTGATGAAACGCGAATTGACACCGACCGGCTGATATTTCAACAACAAACACATAAAATATTTGTTCGATTCGTCCGATGGAAAAATATAAATTAACAAGACTCCCGATTAGAGGATTTAATGATCCGAGATATTTGTAATTAAAACTTTCGACCAAGTTAGTTGGGTGGTTTTTCAATTGTCGGCGATCGTATCGATTTGGCCGCAAGATTGACGGTTCCATTCGACGAATGATTCGTTTCGAGGACGCAAGCAGGACAATTTGCCTCGTTTGATTGGCGTCTAATCAAAAGAGAAGGGTTGGTTTTTGGGGGTTGAAAATTTGTTCCAATTTTAAAATCGTGTTGTGGAAATTTTCAAGCTTTTATGACCCAATTTTCCGCTATTCGAGCCATGATTAACTGTCGTTCGTATCAAACTGTTGCCAATGTCGCCGATTAATATCGTGGAAATCGTCGGAAATGTGCAATTTGGCCCGTAATCTGGCTACTTGATCTGTATAGGGGCGGCGTGCGACTTTCCATTTATCAATTAATATCCAAGATTAATTTGGAGTGGTGGCGGTGGCGGTGGTGGTGGTGGTGGTGGCAATATCGCATTGCTGGTTTCGGTGGATCTTTCATTCATAGTGTTAGCGATAATTCCGGTCCACCCTCCGGATCCAGTCTCTCCGACCCGGTATTGACTGGCGTTAGTCGGCTTCGTTCGCGCACGTCCGGCGTGCCAAAGAACCGATGGGGATGCTGCACCCCAGTAGCTAGGGATGCTTCGTCGGCAACAGGACTGTGTGCGAACCATCCCCGATCAACACTGACCCGTGCGTAGTGCTCCAGTGGTAGGTGTGCCAAAAACAAATCAACATGGACAATCTGATCGGAATCTTCTTTATGATCATGTAAGAAGTGAGTATTTTTGAACGAATTAAAATCGAATTTAACAACATAAATTTTATCAAATCTTTCATTCATCGTTCAATGTTCGAAACTGGCAAAGTGGGCGTTCACTCTGTATTAAGTTCAAGTCGCTTCGTCCCCCAAAAAAGACACAATCACCCAACTTTCAGACTGAAGTATCATCCGCTATAATAACGAACTTTATTGGTGATTTGTTCAAAGTGGATTAACAAACACTCGACGTTTTGGATTGAGTCCAATTTAAAGCGACAAATATCCGAATATTCCACCCTTCAACTTTCAATTCTCTCGAAAAAACAAAATTCAATTAAATCCCTTGATTTGTGTCCAATTATTCTCGAACATAATCCTCTCAACGTAAAAGTTTGATGCGACTCGTCTCTCCATAATGTTTAGGTTTCATTCTGTATTTAAATTTCATCAGATTGAAAAACCACAAACAAGCCCACGACTTATACAGTTAATTTAAGAAAACAAAAATGGAATACGTCCAGTTTTTGCGTCGAAATGGTGATTTTCCCACCCTTATTATGCGAAAAGATCCCCAATTTGTACAGTTAAAATACGAAATATGATGTTACTCGAGACCATTCTTGAATAAATATTTATGGCTCCCATTCGAGAACACTACAAAATATCCAGACACTCATTTGAATTGTTGATAAACTACCTTTCGACGAGCGAAAAAAATCGAATCCCCCCTAGATGAAGTATAGTAATTTGATATTCGAACAGTCGATTCAGTTTTCGAAAGAATTTATCATTTTGAACTAGAATTGCCTCTAACAAAAAAAACTTTATTGGTTTGTTTTTCGACCCGATTTCAATATTTGTCCAGTTTCAGCTCCCGATTCTAATCGAATAACGAAATAAAATTTTTCTAAACGAAATATTGATAATGAACAATAAATAACGATCAATATAATTCGATGATTAAAATTGCCAATGATGAAATTGATACCGGGGGATATTGAAACAATTATTGCAGAAATAGAAACTTTCTCTCGCTCGAAACGGGGTGTATAAAATTAAATTTCAATTTCAATATTGATTTTGCGATGGAAATTACGACATGTAGATTTTATAAATTGTAACGAACTTGAATATTGTCGGCGTGTCTATATGGAGAACGAGAGAGAGCATAATAAAAAAATTTCGCTAATAAAACAAACTTCAGAAAATTCCTTTTTTCGCTTGTTTAGACAGTTGATAGATAATCTGGAGCTTGACGTTTCTAAAGTAGAAGTAACGAATTTTTGTGGGGAGAGAAAAACGACTTCTTAGTCGAATTATTCCGGATTTTTGTTATATTAAAAAACGAGATTTGCATCAAAATCGAAAAATATGAGGAATATAAATTGTTGTCGGAGTGGAGAGAGATCAAAGACAAAAGTGGGATAATGGGCTTTCATCGGATACCCTTTTGATATAATTTTAGTCCTTGACCCAATGTTTTTGATGTTCTCTTTTGTCGCGTTCTGATCTCATTGCGAATTTCATTCAGTATATTCATCGTTTCAACGTTTCGCTAGAATAATCAAAATACAGTAATTCGAAATCCAGACATGTGTAAAAATATCAAAAATAACAAAAGTATCCAAGAATAAGAGCCCTTCAACTGTGAACAATACAAACGAATATCCAACATATCTGGCTTTCGTGTCACAAAAACTGAAATATTAGCGCTTTTATTCCGAAATTACGGGTCTTTTTGAGTGATAAAGTTCGAGTTGAAGATGACGCGAGTCGAAAATCTGTGAAATTTGCGCAATTTATTTCGTGTCCATCGGTATTGAGAAGAAATTGCGATTTTCGAGCATCAACAAAATTGATCAATGCTTGCTCGATCCATAATTGATAGCCCAATAATAATTATAAAGTTATGACATGAATGAAAGCTTAGTAAACTCACAAACAGATCTTCACTATCATTAATTATTAGTGTTATCCTGGTATGCTGACATTCAACATTGATAAATTATTTACTCACAAAACAACTTGACCAAATAACTTGTTAATAATAGTGTTGAAATTTATAGAATAGCGTAATATGGAGCGATTGCTCACTATTTTATGGTTGCTATTGGGATGGGCTGGTAGGAATGTCGTCGGTAATCAGGACGCCAAACGTCTTTACGACGATCTATTATCGAATTATAATCGACTTATACGACCTGTTGGCAATAATTCCGATCGACTCACTGTAAAAATGGGCTTACGGTTATCGCAACTTATCGATGTTGTAAGTTATAAAATCAATCAAATAATCATCGATGATAATCGATTCTTTATTCCTAGAATTTAAAAAATCAAATCATGACGACAAATGTTTGGGTTGAACAGGTATGATATTGGAACGTTCGCTATTTTAATCGTTAAATCTATGGCTTCTATGTGTATGCGTTGCAGGAATGGAACGATTATAAGCTCAAGTGGAATCCGGACGATTATAATGGTGTAGAAACTTTACATGTACCATCTGAACACATATGGCTCCCAGATATTGTCCTATATAACAAGTGAGTTCACTACTATAACAATAGATTAACCCATAAATCTGCCAAAATACCATAAAAAATATCATCATCACATTCAAAACTAATAAAAATAGATGACTGTGAATTTCCATCAATATTAAGCCGAACGTTAAATTTGGTGGATGCGCCGGGCGAATTATGAATTCGTGCTCCATCAAAATTTCGCTACTTTATCGATTTATTCGACAATTGAGATTTTAGATTAACACGATGCTAAAATTAGTCACCCTTCTTTTATATATTTATTATTATCTCGAGAAGTTTTGATAAGCTAATTTGTCCTTCAACTATACGAAAGTCGCATCTTTTGAATATTTCGACAAAGTTGCTGACAAAAAAACGAATTAACCCAATAACAACATTTCCATGTTAACTTTTCGATTGAATTTGTAAATTTCAAATAACAAACGGTCTTCATTACTGTAGATCCTATAATTAGCGAAAAGCAATTAATATAAATCTTGAATGATTCGAGTTTGTCAACTCCCAGTTCTAAACTCGTTTCGAAAGTTTTATTTGGAACAATTAACGATAAATGCGTCGCAAAATACTCAAGAAATGCGGGAAAACAACTCCGTTTCAATCTACAATTCGATTTCTATTTATAGATTCTAGTTTTATCACAATTGGAATATTTTCGTTTATATCTTGATTCTAGGAATTAATTGATTGTTGAGAGACTTACAGGTCTCGATTTCTCTGTTTGAGAAATTGCAGGAAAATCAGACGACAACCTCATTTGATATTGTCGAAGGAAAATATTAGCAAACTTAATTCACGTCACAGCATCATTTTCAAAACAATAAATTCGTATTCCAGAACTCTTATCTTGTTCCTAACGCTCTCAACAATGATTAATCGCCGGCACAACAGTTTTTCTCAACTTTTAAGAAATTGTTATTTCGTCTAATATTTTCTTTGCATCATTATCGAAGTTCGTCTGATCGAAATATTAAAGATATTCAATATTGGAATCGTGTTTTTTTTGGTTGATAATGGAATTTTACACAAAAACTAATGATAATATGGGATCCATTTTCTTGTTTCAGTGCCGATGGTAATTATGAAGTGACTATCATGACAAAAGCTATTTTACATCATACAGGCAAAGTTGTATGGAAACCGCCAGCAATTTATAAATCATTTTGCGAGATTGACGTCGAATATTTTCCGTTTGATGAACAAACTTGTTTTATGAAATTCGGATCATGGACATATGATGGTTATATGGTGAGCGAATATTATTAATATAAGACCATTTTAGAGAGCGAAGTCGATATCTGAATTAACGCTTGAATAACTTTAACTAACAGTTATAGAAATCAACAGTTTCGTTAGTGCTGTATTCGGGCTAAAATTGGTCCCTTACCGAGTGCCCCGTCGGCTATTGAAGCGGATCGTTGCTTGATTTGAATACGGCTTTTATTGTGGGCTATTTTTAGATTCGGTTTTGTTAGCTTTAATTTCATGTTAAATTCGTTGAGATTAATGAGGGATAAAGTGTTGTTTGCGTTGAAATAAATGAGAAAGTTGCGGTTATGTTTCTCATCCATTGGAACTAGCAGGCGGTACAACTAATCCGAAACAATTTCCTATTTGAGTTTAAGCAGTTAAAATAGCTCTATATAAATCACTTAGACAAGTGTGGTGGTGGTTGATCTATTGTTTTATTTGTTTGTTGACAGGTTGATTTGCGGCATTTGTCCCAAGTGCAAGATTCGAACCAAATAGATGTAGGCATCGATCTTCAAGACTATTACATATCAGTCGAATGGGATATAATGAAAGTACCAGCTGTTCGTAATGAGAAATTTTATAGTTGTTGCGAGGAACCGTATCCGGATATAATATTTTATATAACGTTAAGACGGAAGACCTTATTTTATACAGTCAATTTGATAATACCGTGCGTCGGTATATCGTTCCTGTCGGTACTCGTATTTTATTTACCATCGGACTCCGGCGAGAAAGTCTCATTATGCATCTCGATTTTATTATCATTAACTGTATTCTTCCTGCTGCTGGTGGAAATTATACCACCCACTTCCATTACAGTGCCTCTATTAGGAAAATACCTGCTCTTCACGATGTTATTATGCACATTATCAGTTGTCATAACAATTGCCGTATTGAACGTCAATTTTCGTTCGCCTGTCACCCATAAATTAGCACCATGGGTGCGCGTATTCTTCATTGATATATTGCCGAAATTTCTGTTTATCGAACGGCCGAAAAAGGAGGATGACGACGATAAATGCCAGGACAGCATGTTGACCGATGTTATTCAAGTACCAATGATGGATAAATGCAAATCGTTCGAGAAGACATCGTTTGAAAGTTTCGATTTGGGCCTGCCGCCACCATCACGATTCGATATGGCGGCATCGTGTTTCGGGGAACCACCGTTTGCATCGATGCCGTTAGCTGCCGGCGATGAGGACCTCTATAGTCCGGCTAGTTGTCGGACGAACACTTTCGACGGTATCAGCGATCCGAGTCCATCGTTCGATAAGCTCGACCATCACGATATGGAAAAGACAATAGCCGATTCTAGATTTATTGCTCAACATGTACGGAATAAAGACGCGTTCGAAAATGTAAGCATTTTTTAATAAATCAATCATAATTAATTACAAACAATTCTAAAGGTGGAAGAAGATTGGAAATATGTTGCGATGGTACTGGATCGACTCTTCCTATGGATTTTTACATTAGCTTGTGTTATTGGTACAGGAATAATCATATTCAATGCGCCATCATTATATGACACCACTAAACCCATAGACGTGCTCATCTCAAAAGTAGCAAAAAAGAAAATGGCATTACTCAAAATGGTACCGGAAGAACTCTAAAATATAATCCATAAATTTAATCAAACAACACATAAATAAACAATAAACAAATCTTTAATAATTAATTATTGAGAATAGAGAAAATCGACTTAGGTCTATAATGCCATCAAAGACTCGAAATAACGATGATAATCATTAATTGATAGTAATTGTTGTTAAATTATGTTTAATACAAGACTAACGTATTCGATGATTCGACTATTTCAAGATATTCTTTGATGTTGTGGTTCGTTGAATTGGAGAATCATCGAAGACTTATTCCTGAAAATCAAGAGTATTATTAATAATGTTGATGCTCTTTAATTTGTAAAATATTGTAGTTTGCTCATAATAATTATTGAATAAATCTTTTTCAACATTAATTTTCATGATTATAAGCACGGCTCGATCTCGATCATCATCTCGACCAACGCCCTCTATTAAGTCTAATTGAAAATAATTCCAATCCGAATCATTGGCGACTTCAATGATACCTGAGACATTGAACCTCCTTAATTGGAAAAATTCTAGAATATCAATCGAAATATTTGTAGTCTAATCTACCTTCAACTAGCTATAATGAGCCGATCAAAGTATGAATAAACATGTTCAATAAAATATTGCTCACATCTAATTATAATTAAACTAGTAATAGACATTGATATTTGTTTAGAATAATATATTTGTTGTTCGTTGATTAACATATTCATCTAACAATATGAATTCAAATAATATAATACGTAAATAATTTACGTCTTATTTTTCAAACCGATAATAGCAATTTATTATTATATATTGGAATATTCTCTGTCTTATTATTTCACATCAAAAAACCTACCTTAAACCAGTTTAAAGTTTATTCGTGCGAGACTCGAGGCTGATTGAACTATTTAATTGAAGGCCAGAAAATTGCCTAAAGGCAGTTGACTCACAACTGGTAAGTTGAATGGGAAAATAATCGAAATACTAAAAAAAACTTCAACTCATTATTAATGTGATTTTTTTTTTGGAAAATTGTGCCCTTGT
>JAZBGZ010000560.1:16101-38104 GCA_037414795.1 Stenodera caucasica | reverse complement strand
GAGAAATCTAATTATTAATTCCGAGACATAGAAAGAATGGATCGTATTCGGAGCAGATCACGATCCTTTCCTAAGTAACCATTATTCTTTTTCTCGATTGTGTGACTTCTTTTGATTGTTATTTACTTGAGAATAAAAATTCGCTGACCATTAGAGCCCAATCTGAATCTGTTTCTTTTTGTCGAACGCAGAAAATTACTCAAAATTTGTAGAAATTATTATTGTAAATTTCCTGATGACATTTGTGAGCTTAATACTTATTTATGAAAATTAAATTTAATTATAAATACATTAGTAATTATTCTAATGACGATCACAGTTTAACACGAACAGTAAACCTTCGACCACGTAATCAGTTTTCCGATAAACAGCAATGGGAAAAATACAGATCGTATTCAAAGCAGATCAAGATCCTCTACTGAGTAACCACTTTTTCTGTTCTCGATTGTGTGATTATTTCTAAATATAATCCACATAAAAATGAAAATCCGCTTGAGGATCTGAATTGCTTCCTTTGTATCCAAAACAGAAAATCACTTCAAAATTTGTAGAAATTATTGTAGATATCCTGATAAGGATTTTTATGTACATTTGTGAGCTTTGTACTTATTCATTAAAAACAAATTTAATTAATAATACTGTTGTAATTATTTTAATTACGAACTAGTAAACCTTTGACTCCATAATCAATTTATCGATAAACACCAATGGAAGAAATACATCCTATTCGAAGTAGATCAAGTCACTTTAGTGACTAATCACTTTTTTTGTTCTCGATTGTGCGACGTGGCAATTTTTGATTAATTGGTTATATACCATTTTAGAATAAAAATTCTCTCGAGGATTACGACTTGATCTCAATCTGCCTCTTCTCCTCGAAAACAAAAGAACATGTAAAATAATTCTAGATAAACTTTCAAAATTCTCCAAAGATGGCTAAATATTGAAATCACATATTTTGGCACGATTTAAATGGAACACCGTATATTTCCATTTGTATAAATAGAATGTCGTTAGCTTTTATTTTCTTGAAGAGAAATGTACTTCAATTGTTTAATTGACTCAACATACAGTATATTCCGAAAGTTGTTGATTTCCTTCCTGAATTGATGAAAAAATTGACTTGAACAAAAGCTATCTTTTCATTTATAAACTCTTGTGATTTCTAGTTTTTAAGGGTCATAATCTGAATAAAGAAGAAAACATGAGATTTTGATCCATAAAAGATGAGTACGAAGACAAAGGGGCATGATTGAGCTAATAACTTGGTAAAAGATCGTTGCCTCACTCAAAACGACTAAAATGAATTTTTAAAAATAAATTCATAAAATTATAAAAATATAAGGTTCTATTCGTGTATGATTCTCTCAAATCAACATGATAAAGCGAAATTACACCGTTATCAACAATGATAAAGTAAATTATTTCTATCAATAATAATCATAATTACTTATACATACACGTACTATAAATATGACTGTCATTAAAGATAATTGTCGAAATGGTACCGAAAATTGAAGTAGTTATTGAAGGGCTCACTCTAGCTGAAGGCCCTCATTGGGACATTGACACACAAAGTTTATATTTTGTTGATATTCATCGTAAAACAATCGGAAAATATAATCATTCGAACGGTAATTATACCTATTTTTCTGTTGGTGAGTAATAATTGATAATAATATGTGATGTAATAATGACTGAATCTATCAATTTTTATTCCAATCTAGAGCCGTTTAGTTCGAATTTTGTTATTCCTGTAAAAAACAGAAATAATCATTTTATAATACCTTTGAGAAATCAATTATCGATTGTAGAATGGGATGGTATAAATGATCGATTTAAAATTGTTAAACAAATAGAAAAAGTTGACAATTATTTTAATGATGGTAAAATCGATCCAATGGGTCGTTTATGGACAGGCACACATTCTACTAATTTCAAAAATATTGAACTAACACTTCCTGTTGGTATATTGTATTGTCTAAATTCCAGATTGGAATTAACCAAACATTTGGATAATATTCGAATTTCGAATGGTCTAACATGGAATTCGAAAGCTGATAAATTCTATTATATCGAATCGACGAAAAATTGTATCGACCAATTTGATTATGATAAAGAAACTGGGACAATAAGTAGATATTAATAACAATCAACAAAAATATCCAATTATAGTAATTACACGTTAATTATAGGTAATGGTCGATTATTATTCTCTTTGAAAAAGCACAACATACCTGGAACACCCGATGGGATGACCATCGATTCGGATGATAATTTATGGGTGGCAGTTTTCGGTGGTGGTCGAATCATAAAAATTGATGGTAGAAAACAGGAAACTCTTCTAGAGACGATCGAAATGCCAACTAGTCAAGTATTTGTTTTCAATTATTTTTGATTTGATTTTTAATATTTTGATTAATTGGAAAATTAGGTTACTTCAATTGCTTTCGGTGGGCCAAATTTAGATGAACTTTTCGTCACAACCGCTGCTATTTCAGTTGGTGATTTCAGGCCAGACTCGCTGGGTGGGAATGTCTATAAAATTACAGGACTCGGTGTTAGAGGGACACCGATGAATAAATTTGTTATGGAATAGAATTTTATTGAGAATGTTTCGATAATCAGAATTCAGATCAAGTACAATTCTCGAGCTCCTCACACTTTCGTGATGTTAAGATTGGAGACTCATTAGGAGATAAGAGCTTGATTTGAATATTCTAACTCTCAACAATTCTTACTCCAATTTTATTCACTTGTTCCATAATATGTCATTCAATGAGGTTTCTGAAAAAAAATGATAAGGGTTAAAAAATAAATAAATTCAAAACAAAAGTTCACCTGTAAAATTCCATACTAAAATTGTAAATTTTCTGTAAGACCGAAATTTGCCACAATCTTTCCCTTAAATTCTCAAAGATTTAAACCATTTATTTAGGGAAAAATCTAATTTTGCCTACCACAACAAGAAATTGATATTCCAGTCTCTAATTTAATTTGCTAATAGGACTAGATTATGTTTCATATTAAATTAAAAATAATTATTCAAAGTAAGCAGTTTAACATTTATTTTAAATACGCACAATATAAAAATTGATCGTATTTATAGCAAACTACAATCCTTTACTAAATAATTAATATTCTTTTTCTTGACTTTGTGACTTGTTTTGACTGCTATTCACTCGAGAATTAGTATTTGCTTGAAGATTAGAACCTGATCTGAATCTGTTTCTTTTTGTTTAAAATAAAAAATTACTAGAAAATTTGTGAAAAGCATTGATTTCCTAATGAAAAATGCAAAATGCAGTTTTTAATTTTTATTTGTAATCTTTGTACTTATTTACGAAAAACAAAATCTATTAATATAATGCAGTTGTAATTATTTTTAACCACAATTACAGTTTAACATGAACTCCTGGTAAACCTTTGACACCACAATCAGTAATCCGATAAATAGCCCCGTTATAAGGCGGTGATGAATTCATACCATTCAGCAATAAATTCGCTGTAGTTACATATAATTCATCCAAATTTGGTCCTCCGAAAACAATTGAAGTTACCTAATTATAATGCCAAAAAACGATTATTTTGTGGGTGAATAGTTAAAATTTAGTAATAGAACAAATCAAACCTGAGTCGCTGGTAATAGAATTGTATCTAGTAGGTGTTCCGGTTTTCTGGGATCAATTTTGATGATCCTATTACCATTAAAAATAGCGATCCATAAATTACCATCACTATCAATGGTCATTCCGTCAGGTATACCGGGTATATTATGTTTATTCAAATCGAAAACGATTTTCCTATTTGCTACAATTTCCAATCAATTTTTCAAATAATTTCCAAATATTTGTCAAGACTTACAAAGTGTAGCGCTATTTATATCGAAATCGAATTGTTCAATTGTACATTGCGGTGAATCGATGTAATAGAATTTTTTGAAATTCAAACTCCAAGCCATACCGTTAGAGATCGAAATTTGGGAAATATGTTTTTTGATTTGTTTATCCGGACCAAAGCTGAATAGAGCTGCTTTATTCGGCTCGATATGTCCCAGTTGTGGCTCTGGACCCATTGTGCCCGCCCATAATCTACCAGTAGGATCACATTTACCATCATTAAGTCTATTATCGAGATGATCATCATCATCATCAACTTCCCATAATTTCGAAATAATCTCAATTTGATCACTTTCACCGTCCCAAAAGATTTTAACAATTTCTCTACCGATTGTTATGATATAACAGTCCTTCTCACCTTCAACTGGAATAATCAACGACACACTACCAGTACCAATTACAGCCTTTGTATGTCTCTTTGTTGCCGGATCATATCGATGTATCGATCTATCGATAATATCGACATAATAGAGACTTTGTGTTTCTGAATTCCAATAAGGAGCCTCACCTAATTGTGTAGTTTCAATTTGAATACGTTCAACACTGGCCGGCATTTTGGCAAAACTAAAATACAGAAAAACAACAAACTTTAATAATATTTTTTCCAATGAATCTCTAAAGTATAAATCACAACTTGATTTGATAATGAATTGACCCTTAAAATATACTAATGAGCTATCAATTTCTAGTAAGATGAAAATAATGATTCTTCTCTGATATTTTTGCAATGATCAAAGTAAATAAAACAATTTTTGACGATAAACAAGTTTATTTATTTCAAAAAAAAAAACGTTAGTTACAGTTTAAAATTGACACCAGGATAACCTCTAGCGCCAGTACCAGTGACTCGATATAAAGCCCCATGATCTGGAGGCGGTAGAACCACCCCATCTACAGTGAACGATGCAGAAGTCACGTACAGTTCATCCAAATTCCGGCCACCAAAAGCCACAGAAGTCACCTGAAATATGGGCAAAATTCCAATAAAAATTTGTACTTGAAATTAAATCAACTCTACTACTTGTTTTGCTGGAATTTCAATTGTTTGGAGTAATGTTTCTGGTTTTCGTGGATCGATTTTTATCACTTTGTAACCATTGAAAATTGCTACCCAAAGATTTCCATCTGTATCGATCGTCATACCGTCAAAAACACCGGAAATACCGTGTTTTGAAGATGTGAAAACTGGACGACGATTTGCTAAAATTGTGAATAAAATTATTATACAATTTTCTGGAGCAAGACAAGAGAAAGTTACAGATTGTTCCTTTTTCGATATCAAAATCGAATTCGTCTAGAGTTCCCTCGAAAGAATCGATATAATAGAGTTTGTTCAATTCCAAATTCCATGCTAAACCATTCGAAATTCCAAGGTCTTTCAAATGTAATTTAACCAGATTTTTACCGGTTATACTGAAAAAACTACCTCTTTTAGGAGTGACATGACCGTTCTTAGGCTCTCCACCCATTGTGCCTAGAATATAAATTCCATTAAAAGGATATAATAGAAGCAATTTGGGAAAGATACCAGCCCATAATCGGCCAAAAGGATCGCACTTTCCGTCATTAAATCTATTATCTAACGTGTCCGGATTATCATCAACTTCGCATAATTGTTCAATTTTTTCAATATTATCAGTCTCACCATTCCATTTGATGATCAGTAATTGACGATTTAAACTTATCACGAATTGACTCAATTGACCTTCAACAGGTACAATGAGACTAACATGATGACCTGCAATTTTTTGAAAAACAAAAAATACAATTATACACAATAATTATAATTATTGTCAATTACCAGTTGTAGCCTTAGTATGTTGTTTTGTTTCAGGTACATAACGATGTATTGTTTTACCAAAAATATTAACAAAATAGAGACTTTGAGTAGCCACATCCCAATGAGGACCTTCTCCTAACTCCATACCTTCAAGAACACGTTCAACTTTCACCGGCATTATCGAATAATTAAAAAATTAACGATGTCTTTCAAATCTCCTAATGGCACAATATTTGAAACTCGCGCCAATAATTATAGAAGTCTAACCCTATTTTTAGTTTCTAGAAACAGGAAAATTCGGTAGTTGGTATTTGGATCAGTTGTTTGAAAATTTGACCAAATTATTTGAAATTTCCCATACCTATCTTATCGTAATGTTGTTTTCGAATAATTTCTTGGGGAATCACAATTAAAGCTAATAGAGTGTAATGTCTGCAATGACCTCAAATTATATCTAATTCAAAATACTTGTAGCAATATATGTATAGCTGGTCCGATAAACAATTAATCTGTAATTGATAAGTTTTTAATTAATAATAATAATAACATAAGATATTTAAATATTTTTTGTCAATAGTTGTGACCTATTTTGAGGTTATTCAGACAATCTAGGGAGTGCCAATAACAAAAACTAAGTTGTATCAAAAAAGAAGTAAACATTCAAGTAAAAAATTATTTTATATGTACCTAATTATTATATCGAATAATTAATAATATTAACAAAATAGAAATTATAATACAGAAAAATACTGAATGATATGACTGTATTAAACGTATTGAAATATATTTTTTATAATAATTTGTTCTAGCAACCGTAACTAAGTAACAATACAACTATTGCTACTTTTATCGAATATATAAAACCTACCGAGATACAACACTAATTCAAATGTTAAATCCTAGAGAGGGCCTCCTTTAGTTCAATAATTTTCAAAAATCAAAATCACAATCATCATCAAATAACAAAATATCAGTCATTCAACTATTCGAAAGTTATCTTCGCAACTGATTATCATTTTTGAAATCACGATAAAAAATAAAATGATCTCAGATTCTGGTGAATTTATAATTGTAATAGCCTCTATTTAAGTGGCCCAATAATTTCTTAATCTTTTAATTTTCTATCAAATAACAAAAGATTGGAATATCTTTCTGATAATTATTGACCTGTTTTGATATTTGAATAATTAAAAGACTATCATCAATATTAATTTATTGAAATTGTGTAATATTTTTTTATGAATAACAATTATTTTTCAAAAATAATGTGCTATAAAAACATAATTAATCTATAAAAAAATTTATCAATATCCTTAGAATTGTTATTACTTTTTCCGACTCCAATTTGAAAAATCTCTGATCAATTCAAGGCCGGTCCAATTAGGAGTCACAGTCAGAAAAACTTATTTAAACAAGCTTGACAAATTTTATTATCGTCTTGTTTTGTGTATTTCAAGTAGTGTAAATTTACAAATTGACTCGATAACAATTATTCAATACGCACGAAAAAAACAAGTGTTTTTTATAGCACGTAGAATTTGTTAATAACAATATAAAAATATAAATATGAAAATTGAACGTTTAACAGAAAGTGTGATTCTGGGTGATTCGCCTTTTTGGAATTCCGATAATCAAAATCTATACTTTGTTGATGTCTTAGGAAAAACTATAAATAAATATAATACAATAACAAAACAATGTAGTTGTATATCAATTGGGCCGAAACAGCCCTCTTTTATTATACCAATCGATGGCGAAAACGATCAATTCATCATCTCTTTATCGAAAGAATTGGTGAAAATCCGATGGGGTGATCGTGGAAATTTCGAAATTTTAGAGAAATTGATCGAAATCGAAACTGGGAAGGAGACGTTCTTCAATCGTTTCAATCATGGAAAATGCGATGATTCTGGCCGATTATGGGCAGGTATTTCCTATAAAAATTATCAAACAAAATTTATAAATCTTATAATCTTCAGGAACAATGTCGACTTTAGCTGAACGTCCTCTAATTTATCCTCCAACAGGCAAATTATATTCATTTGGAGATAATTTCAAAACTAGACAACATTTAAATGGAATCAGAATTTCAACTGGTCTGGCTTTTAATGAGAAATTGAAAAAAATGTACCATATCGATTCGTTGAAAGGCACAATCGATCAGTATGATTTCGATACAGTTCAACGAAACATCTGTAATTTCTCGATTTAATTTGAAATATTTACAATTTAGTCAATTTGTCAATAATTCTAGCCAATTGTACTGCGATATTTACGTTGGAAAAACATCAAATTGATGGAATACCTAATGGTATGACTATTGATTCAGATGGTAATCTGTGGGTGGCAATTTTCAATGGCGGTAAAATCATTAAAATTGACACTAATCGCCCGGAAACACTTTTGAAAATTATTGAAATGCCAGCAAAACAGGTTCACCTTTAAAAATGTACAAATGATAATTTGTTTTTTTAATAAAAATTTTTTTTTTTATTAGATAACATCATTATCATTTGGTGGGCGAAATCTTGATGAATTGTACGTAACAACCGGTGCCTACAAATTCGATAATCAAGAATTACCGAAGCCAAATAATGGAGCTTTGTACCGAATCACTGGAATTGGTGCTAGAGGATTATTAGTACCGAAAATTAAATTATAAGCATTTCAATTATCAGTTGTAAATAAATTATTTATATATTTGGAGCAAGGAAAAAACAATATTATCACGAGAATTGATAATAATTAGTATAATCCAACAAGTAATTATCATGAATAATTGTAATTGTAAATAAGCGTAGGGATTTATGGATAGAATCCTAGAAATTAGTAAAATAAAGGTCATTTGTTAATATTTTTGTTGACTATCGATAAATAAACTGTTTGTTAATAATAAAGTTATTGGAAAATTCCTGTGATTATCTATTTTACATTGTTTCTCAAAATCAGTCGATGAACTTAATATAGGTAACTGTTCTAAGTTAGGGCAGAATTTGAAATTGTGCGGGCCTAATTCTAAGAAGCCCTTCTATGAAATAACTTTCAGCAAAAAATTGGAGATCATTCAACTCAAACATTTTAAACTGATAAACTTCCACATATTTCAATATTCTCAACTGAAAGATATCTCGATCTTTATCAACGTTAAGTTGGGCCATTCTATAGAAAAAATTCAAGTGGGTTGCGATAAAGCGATTTTTTCCATTATAGCAAGTTACAAAATAGAAATTTCATCAACTTGAATCCAATTAAAAAAAATGTCAAAAATCAGTATAAGTTCTAATTTAATAACTGATAAGACTAAATCAAAACACTTTCATTTATTTGATAAATTTAGAAAATTAGTTGCAGATACAATGACAGAAGTACAAGTTGCTATAATTTGTGAGCCCATAGATCTTGCTACAAGAATCCATTGGGATCATAATAAGAAATGTTTGTATTACGTTGATTTAACGAATTCAATGATTTTGAAATATCAACCGAGCACTAAAATACTCACTAAAGCTAAAGTTGGTAATTATGACCTTTTATTAGTTAAAAAACCGTTTTTAAATCGTTCACAAAACAATCAGGTGACGAGCCTATGGGATTCGCTTTTCCAGTGAATAATCACGATGATCTATTTATTGCTGGTGTAGGGAGGAAATTCGTTTATTTTAATTGGGATGGCAAGTCGGCAACAACTGATAATTTACAAATTATTGGCGAGATCGATACAGAAGGTGATTTAGTTAATAATCGTTTAAATTGTGGTAAAGTTGATCCTTATGGACGATTATGGGCCGGTTCTATGGGTCCTGCAGGGCCCGATGGTGAGACTGTACCAGGTCGTGGTTCACTGTTCAGTGTTGATCATGGTAAAATACGTAAACATTTAGATAATATCGGTATTTCTAATGGTTTAGCATGGAATATTGAAACGAAAAAGATGTATTACCTTGACACTTTATTTCCTGGGATTTATCAATTTGATTACGATTATACAAGTGGCGAAATTAGTATTTATTTTAAACAAAAAACAACTATAGAAATACTCAATAATAGTTTATTTAAGGTAATCAAGAGATTATCTACAAATTTGGCGAGCAAACAAAAGGTTCTCCAGATGGTTTAACAATTGATAGAGATGGTAATTTATGGGTGACTATGATATTTGGTTCGCAAATTTTGAAAATCAATCCAGTTACAAAAAAATTATTACAAGTTATACAAATGCCAACATCACAGGTTTTAGTTATCAGCTATAATTTTTTTTTGAAAATAACTGATAAGATTTTTTTTCTAATTTAAGATAACGTCGATATGTTTTGGTGATGAAAATTTACAAACACTTTATGTAACTACAGCACAAATTATTGTTAAAGATCAAAAGCCGGAATATCCAGCCGGTTGTGTGTTTAGTTTGAAAAATCTAAATGTCTCAGGATATCCTGGAGATTTTTACAAGAAATAAACGTTGAATACCGAAGTAGACATTTTATAGAAAATTTTGAGTTTCGCTTCAATACCTAATGTATCTCTCAAAAGACAGCTCTATTAATTTTTTTTGTTTGAAAAAATTTGAGATTAGTTTTATAATATTTTAAATAGAAAATCTCTAGAAATACTCCAAAATCCATCTCTTTTTTGGTCTTCCAATATCTTTTCTGATAAAAGTATGTAGGTTTTCACGGCCATTGGCCATTGTTTTCCACTGAAATAGTTCCTTTCGGGTTATGCCGTGTTTGTTGAATAAATTATGCTATCAGGGCATAACCCGAAAGAAACTATTTCAGTTGATCTCTTCTGGTGTTGGGTGACTTGTCTATCGTAATCTTTACTATTCTTTCTATACGTTTATTCCATTCCCTTTTTCTACTTCTTTTCTACTGATTTCTATGTATTTTACATGTTCTTCTTATACCTTCGCTTTTCACTCTGCCTCTTATAGTCTTATTGTCATTCCTCCTTATATCCTAATTTTATCTGATTCTAATATCCTTTGTGTTATGCTAGTCTCTGGATATTGTGCCTATTGAAAGAAATTTATTTCTTCTTATAGTGTCCTTTAGACAACCAGCCACTTTTGTAGCTTTGATAGGCGAACTTGTAGTATTTTTTGAGTTTGTAAAATTGTTAGTTTGGATCTGACAAAATCTTTTTTTCTCACTTGGATTTTCTTACGATTCAAATCAACCCACTCGAAAGGTGTTGATGGAGTAGAGGGTTGTAATTCTTTAGATTTAATTATAGTCTGCAAAATTTTACATTTTTTCACTGCACTTTTGGGTTGGATATTAGTTGGACGTTGACAATTAAAAATATGTGGCACAACTTCCTTCCTAAGCCTCATTTTTCCGCCCATCATTTTCCAACGCATGTAGTTTTCCAAATCCTTCTCCAACTGTAAAAATAATGATATGTTATATTTACACAAAAAACATTCAAATGGAACTTTACCATTAATACGCTTCAAATTATTCTCAACTTACATGAAGCATCGATATCCATAAAAAATATTATAAAATTCTATTCTTTAGATGTATTTTTGTATTTCATTTGTCGCTAATATTTGTCCGAGGTAGTATATAGAAATAGTAAATACCTATATTGATATTGACTTACCGCGAAATGATCTTGGCAGCAAAATCGATTACTAGTATTGGAAAGTACTACATTTTTTTCACTATCCCTTTTCATTGCATCGCACCATTTTTTCCGTAATTTTGCATCCGTAGGGACACTTATAAAGTTTTTTTCTGGTGTGGTAACAGTAGTATTTGTACATTGCGGCACAATACAGTATTTATAACGTATTTTTTGTTCTGACATTATTATGAGTATTTATGAGAAAATGAAAACACTCACTTTATACACTCAAGCGAGCCCCAAAAATGGAAGCGGAGCTTATTTCAATAATTAATTCCGTAGCCGTTTGAAGATGAAAAAATTAAGTTGAATTTTTTAAAATTGTTTCCAGATTTCAGACTGATTGTTGATATTTTTGACAGACAATGTTTCGCTAGATGTCGTTGTCATCTCTGTTAATTGTCAAAAACTAAGAAAATGTCAAATAAATTTGTTTATTTACAAAAAATTCAACAAATTTCTTCACATTTATTTAAATTAAACTAATTAAATAAAATGTCGACAAATAGGTGATAATCCCATGATAATTCAATGGAAAAGAGATTAAAATTAAAAAATGGAATGTTTGAATGAAGTATTGATGCATGCTATCTTACAAAATGATTTGAAACGAGTAAAAACTTATTTAAAACGAGGTAATCAGTAGAATTAATCAAAAAAAAAAAAACAAAAACCTAATGATAGAAATAATTGATCAATAATTATAGGTATTAATATTAATAAAATTTGTTCAACTGGAATGACATTACTAGGTGTAGCAGCTCAAACTGGTAATTTAATAATTGTTAAAACATTAATTGAACATTCCAATTGTCTTGAATTCACAAAATCGACAACAGCCCGCTCGAATTTACATTTAGATTTAAATATTAATTCAGAAAATCAATATAAAAATATTGGTTATTTTGTTGTTAACCGTGAAATAGATGATACGGATTTTGGTGATGGACCAACACCAGAAGGTATGGAAGCACTTGAATGGGACATGGAAATACATAATAATGATAATGATGATATTATTGAAGATGATAATAATGAGAATAATGATAATAATGAACGACAAGAAATCAATAATATTTATCAATGGTATGCGAATATATTAAATCGTAGTTCAATTGTTTTACGTTCACCTGATAATGATATAGCTCGTTTAGATAGTCATGGTGAAAATGTTTTACATTATGCTGTACGTTCTGGTAATGTTGAAATGGTTAAATATTTGATGGATACGTTCAATGAATTGAGTGTTAATCAAACTGATGCTGCCTTGTTCAGTCCTTTACATTTAGCCGTATTAAAATGCCATTTACCTCTAGTTAGATATTTGGTAATAATACGTTGTTATCAATATTATTATTATCAGTAATTGAATTATTTATTTTTTACAAGATTGATCGTGGTGCCAATGTGAATAGCGTTTGTCGTGAACGTAGAACTCCATTACATCTAGCAGCCCATCATGGTTATATTGAAATAATGCAAATTTTATTGGAAAATGAAGCTGATATCAATGTGTTCGATATGAAAGAACGTACACCATTAGGTTTAGCTGTATTGAGTTCACGTGAACAATCTGTCAAAATATTAATAGAACATGGGGCAAGATTAAATCAAGAAGACGCGACTGGATTTACAGCACTACGTCGTGCTGTATGGAATGATTCAACAGCAATAACGATATTATTATTAGATGCGGGTGCACGTATTATACAATCACATTATTTATTACATGCTGCTGTACGTAGTAATAATGTTGAAATGGTATGTGCATTACATAATGCCGGTGCTTTATTAAATATACGTGATGATCAAGGACAAACGCCGTTAATGGTAGCTTGTTCGAGGAAGAATATCACTGTTGTTAAATATCTATTGAAACATGGTATATTTTCAAATTCATGTTTGAATATATTGATATACATGATATAAATTTCTAGGGGCCAATGTAAATACCATCAATAATATAAATGGAATGACAGCTCTACATATTTGTGTTCAGGATATACGTGAAAAACGTAGTTTGCAATTATTAATCGAATTGTTAGTCTCCTATGGTGCCGATATGAATATAACTAGTTATCAAGGCAATGTATTATTTTATTCAATAATTCTTGAGAATATCCATGGTGCCATTGCATTAGTACGGCATGGATGTGATGTAAATGTACGTGATGAACGTGCATATTTCGATATGTTAAGTTTAGCAAAACGCCATGGTAATTTGGAATTAGTTAAAGTGATTGTTTATGCTGGTTTTAAATTTTCAAATATGATATTCGATCTAAAATCATTAAAAACACAAACTGATGATCCAATTTATGATTTTCTTATAAATGTTAAAAGTTCACCATTAGATTTAAGAGAATTGTGTCGGATAACTATAAGAAAGAAACTAGGTCAATATTTAATGAATAAAATACGGAAACTACCATTGCCAGGGATGTTACAACAATATTTAGCTTTAGAAATTGTTTAAATCAGTATTAATTTCGATATTTATTTTATTATATCTTTAATAATTTGAAAGCCTAAAATGTACTAAATTCAAGAATTAGCTATGAGAGAATCTATCTGCAACTGTTCTTTTATGATTATCAACATTATCTAATATTATTGAAAGTATAATTTGTTGTGCTAGACGATTGTAAATTAGTTGCACGTAGAATTTGCTGTGCTCAGTATTCATGAAATAATTGGGAATTGTAGAATTTCGGCGTAATTTTGAATAAAATTGCACAAAATCGACAGCTGGTATCTGTCAATTGTTTCAAAAATGTGTCTAAAGTCCTAACTATATTTTTTTTTCTTTTAATCAATTTTTATACATTAAAATGGAAAATTCAACTATTTTTAACTTTCATTAACTGAAATTGTATTATTCAATTGTCTAATAAAAAGTAGTACAGTTGAAATTTTCTAATTTATTAATTATTTTATTGTTTAAATTACATGGAATTAGTGATAATTTTACAATTGCTATTGTTCCAAATATTGTGTGAGCTTCAAAGCTTAATATAAAATCCTGTTAATGACGATAATAAATTATAGATACATTTATTTATATCAAAAATATAAACATCAGTGAAATTTACAAGAGAAATAAATTTTCAATTTCATTAGATTGAACATAATCTATTGGTTTTTTAATGCGACCATCAGTGATATTTTTTAAATTTGTATCCAAATTTATTAAAAAACGACAAATATCATAGTGTTGTCCCTCAGCTGCTCTATGTAAAACATTTTTACCATCAACATCTTGTAATAAATAATTCGCATGTTTATCAATCAAATATTTAACAATCTCACTTTTACCTGTAAATTGTAATCAATTAGGATTTATTTATTTATTTTTTGTTGACTTTCGTATTGTTATTATTAAAACCTGCAGCACTGGCACGATGTAATGGTGTGGCTTTCCCATGACATGTGACAGCATCAATATTAGCACCACGATCTAATAATAATTTACAAACATCTAAATGACCATTTCTAGCCGCATAATGTAAGGCAGTATAACCGGCAGCATCTCTTCTATCAACATCCCAACCTTTATCAAGTAATTCTTGTATACGTTGATAATCACCGGATTGGGCAGCTGACCAAATACCACGTTCAAATTCTAATTCATCTAATGTTTGTGTTAGAGAATTTGAGTTGTGATGGCCACAATCGCACATGATCAATTTATTATTTACAAACAACAAAAACAATAATAAAAATAATTAAAAAGCTCACACTAGATAGATTAATTAAATGTTAATTTGAGAGTTCTTAGACATCTCGTTGCATGGTCCAAACAATTTCGGCTTCACCAGTAGTGCCAACAACACGATAGCCCAGCTGGCCTAATGCATTAACAACTTGAATTGGCGATGCCTTCAATAAAATACCATTAATTACGTCTTTACGATAATTATCGAAACGTTTCACTAAAGCTGTTATTTCGTCATCACTCAAACCAAATACAGCACTATCAGATGCATGTAAGGACGCCTTCACGGCTACATAAGCATAATTTCCAGTCGACATTAATAAACTAGCTGGAATTTCCATAGCACTTACTCACAAAAATCAATTTTCAATACCACAAAATACACACTAATCGTCCCTCAATTCAGCTGTTGAAGTTGTACTCAAATCGGTAATAGATGTAGCTGGTGGTTCTGGCTCCGAAAATTCCTTACGCATTGTCCACATATACTCGTTATAATCTTGTTTAACTGATGTTGATGATGATGCAACAACACGATAGCCCAAAACTTCTAATGCTGTTAATATAACGCAGGGATGTTGCATATAAACAATTGTACAATCGTCACAATAGCCACCTGATGCAAAACGGTTTAATTGTTCGATATCGGCTGCTTTTAAACCTGAAACTAAAACCCGCCAAGGGTAACGTTGTCCATAAGCGGCTAAATTTCCACGTACTAAAATATAGGGCATTGGGCACGCCTCCTACTTCAAATCACCTATGATAACAAATATTCGATAAGGAAAATCAAACGATCGATAATTTCACATTATTAGTAATTACAATATTTTTAGATTATACCTACAACTGATAAATAAATCTCGAAACATTTATTTAAACATTAACGAACTTACTAAAGGAAAAACTTCCACCACACCTGCTCGATTATTTGCTTTACAATTAACGAAAATATCACAAGATGGCGATATTTAAATGACAACAATTATAGCCCGACAACAATAAATTGTTCTATCTTTATCTAATCAATAGTGGTCTTATTATATTATCTCAGTCTAACTGAAATTCAAGTGTAGTCATATGTTTTCTGTCAGTTTCAATTTTGGTTATGGTCGAATAGATGAATGGTCAATTAAACAACCTATATTGATAATTTAAACTATAAAACATCATGCAAAACGTTATTAATAGCGTTAAAGGTACCGCACTGGGTGTTGCTGAATATTTAACACCAGTTTTAAAGGTTAGTAATAATTCTTTTTTTTGTAATTATAAAAATGTCAAGAGCATTTGAAAAAAAATCTTGATAAGTATTGATTTTTCAATAAAATAACTTCTGGAACTTTCAACAGTATTAGAGAATTTTATTTCTATTTATGTTGATGAAAAATCCAAATAATTACCTATATTATCCGCTTATTTTCAATGTCATAATTTTATTGGAATAAACAGGACTTATTGTTATATATGTACTTAATACAAATAATTATCTATTTTTTGATTACTATTCTAATTCTACTTCAATCTTTCACGTAATTTTGTGAGATTTAATTTAATTGTTTTAAAAAAAAAAACGAATTAAACGACTGCGTATTAACAGTTTATTGAGGTTATGTCACCATTGTTGTTGTGTAATTCTATAAATACTCAATACATTGATCAAATATTAAGTTGATAATTATATAATTTGAGTTAAACTATTATAAATTGTTAATTTCCAATTGATAGAATAAATATTATGGAAAATTAGGTTTTATATATTGAAGTCAGCAAAATCGCTTATTAATTCTGATAAATTTCCAATAATTGATAAAAAAATGTACTTATATTTAAACTTTTATCGATGTTATTGTTTTTTTTTTTAATACTTGCCCTTTGAACATTAATGAAAAAACATCTTTTTTTATCATAGGAATCGAAATTTAAAGAGACTGGCGTCATAACACCGGAAGAATTCGTTGCGGCTGGTGATCATTTAGTACATCATTGCCCGACATGGCAATGGGCATCCGGTGATGAATCGAAATTGAAACCTTATTTACCGAAAGATAAACAATTTTTAATTACTAGAAATGTACCGTGTACACGTCGTTGTGAGCAAATGGAATGTCCCGATAATTTAGAGCATGTTATTGAATCAGATGATGCCGATAATGGCTGGGTAGATACACATCATTTTGATCCAGATCATTCAGTAAATGCCGTTGAAGAGAAAATCTCAGAAATGACTTTGAGTAATACTAAAGTGAGATGTTTGTCTAAATCCCCCCCAAAAAACAAATTGAAATTTGTTTATAAATTTGTTTTATAGAGCGAAAGTATGGAAGAGGCTGCTTTAAATAATGGAGATAATGATGGTGATGACGATGAAGATGATGATGATGAGGAGGCTGTAGATATGGAGGCATTTGAAGAAAGTGGAATGTTAGAAGATGAAAATGTTGCTTATCTAGTTTTAAAATTAATAAAGCAATTGAATAATTGTATAAATTACAGGTTAGTAACGTGATTCAACCAAGTGAGAAACTGCAAAATAAATCTACAGAAGAAGAAGGTGGAATAATCCATACGCGTACCTACGATTTACATATAACATACGATAAATATTATCAAACACCGAGATTATGGTTGACTGGTTATAATGAAAACCATAAACCATTAAGTGTACAAGAATTATATCAGGATGTTAGTAAAGATTATGCTAAAAAAACTGTAACAATGGAAACACATCCACATTTAAGTGTACCTCGAATGGCCTCAGTTCATCCATGTCGGCATGCTGAAGTTATGAAAAGTATTATTGAAACTGTAATGGAAGGTGGTGGTGAATTAGGCGTACATATGTATTTAATTATATTTTTAAAATTCATGCAATCAGTTATACCAACAATTGATTATGATTATACACAAAATTTTACAATGCAGTAATTATATTTATAGAATAGCTTTAAACGATGCTGCTTTACCAATTACACAAAAATTTATGCATTTATAAATGCTCATCCTTTACATATAATCTTTATATTTTATTTTATACTTATATCTAGGCGAATTTCATTGGTTCAAAAAAATTGTTGCTAAATTTACATAAAATCGCTTTATTCTTTATACATGTTCCTTCTTATTCACTCTTACCTGGAATTATTCGTAAATCTACGGCATAGTTAAATATTGGGAATTTATGATTGAATCGTCGATATTATAAGTTGTAACTAGACACATATTTTGATTATCAGATAGAAATTGAATATTATTTTCCAATAACTGTCCCTCCATCTGTACATCGCTTAATTTCTATTAAAAAAACAATCGTTAGAAATTTTAATATAATTAAAAATAATTTTAAATTTACCTCGAAATTATCCTCAATGGGCTGTGTAAAATCTTTGGATTTTTCTTGTGTTGTTAAATTAATTGGTATTAAAGTACCATCGGGTAAAAGACCCTGTATATTACCATCACCTTCATCGGGATTTGTAACCACTTTAACTTGTTGTCCATCAGCTGTTGTAAAACTAATCAAATTACCGTCTTGATCTACCAATTGTTGTAAATGTAACGGCTGTAATCCATCCACATTATCATCATTGATATTGATAATTTGTGATGATTCCAATAATGAATCATTTGTTTCAATATATTGAACAATTGTACCTTCTTTGAATTCATTATTATCATCATTTTGATTTTGGTTTTCATACGAAATTAGAACTTTTTGTTTTTTATTATTGATTTTGATATTTTGATGTGTACGTCGATGTTTTGCTAAATTTGAACTATCAGCAAATGCACGACCACAAATTTCACATTTATACGGTTTCTCGCCAGTATGTAAACGTTCATGTTTACGTAATGACCAAATTTCTGGAAATGTTTTCTCGCATAACGGACATTGATATGGTCGCATATTAAAATGTCGTTTTACATGATATTTCAATGTAACTTTGTGTAAGAAACTTTTCGAACAATAATTACAACGATGTGGACGTTCATCTAGATGCCGTTTGCGATGTAAACGATATTGTGATGATGTTGTGAATGCACGTCCACAATCATCACAATGATACGGTTTTTCCCCGGTATGTATTCGTCGATGTTCAGCTAGATTACCTTTTTGTGAGAATTCCTTCTGACAAATATCACATTTATATGGACGCACACCGGAATGCCAGCGTTCATGTAATTTTAATGCTGTTTTATGTACAAATGATTTATCGCATTGTTGACACCAATGCGTCCGTTGGCCACCATGTACGGTACGTGAATGATGTAATAAATTTGCACGTGTCTTGAATGCTGAATCACATTCATCACAACGATGTGGACGTTCATCGGAATGTACCAATTGATGACGTTGGAGAAGTTGGCGATGTTTGAACGGTTTATCGCATTTGTTACAAACAAATCTGAAAAGATAATTTTTAACTGTTAAAATTATCTATTATAGAGTAATTTACCTTCGACCATTAGCATGCTCAGAATCTCGGTGATATTGTAAACTACTGGGATGACGGAATGTTTTCGGACATGACGGACAGTGATATAATAATGTTATATTATCTTTAGATTTTCGTTTATGTTGTAATTGGTGAATTTTCAAACTATTCACATAAGAGAATCTTTTATCGCACCATTCACAAACAAACGGTTTTAAGCCGTTATGCACCGCTCTAATGTGAATATCGTAATTTTGTTTACATGTGAACGATTTTGAGCATTTATCACAAGTGAAGTTTTCTTTTCTTATTATAGAATTTCCATTGTCTGTACTTTCACCATTATTATCGTTTTCTGATGGATTTTCAATTTGTGTAGATGGCATCTGAAGAGTTCCCTTCAAATCGAAATTTATATTAAATAAATTAGAAATTGCAATTTAATTAAATTGAGTTACATAATGGTCAATTTTCTCTTCTACCGTATATCCATTGTGCTGGTTTTCATGTTGATGTTGTTCCAAAATTTCCAATTTCTCGTTACTGAAGTCGCAATTGTCTTGACTACAAATATAACGAACATGATGCATACGTTTATGTAATTCATAACGACCATGATGCAAAAATTCTCGTTTACAAATTTCACATTGATATTTTCGTCGTTTTCTTGTTGAATGTCTATCAATATTGTTACGATTTTTAAAACGTGATTTATATGATGTTTTATTGACAATAATTGGTTGTCCTAAATCTTCACCATTTTCATTCTCTAAACGCCCGATAACTTCCTCTTTTTTCGTTTCAATATTTTTCGAATTGTTAGTATCATCTTCAGAAAATGATTCTTCATCAATTACGCCTTCTTGTTTGAAAACTTTATCTAATTCTTTGCCTTGAATTGCTTCCATATAACGACTGGGTATTTTAATTCGACGTTTTCGTTTACCATTCTCGTTAATTTCATTATCTTCCGAGTTTTCATTGTTTTGCTCTTCCAATTCTTGCACAATAGACAATGGTGATTGTTCTTCAGCTGGTTTTTGGGAATTTTGCAGTTTTGGTGGACGGCCACGCTTACGTTTCGGCTTATCTAAACCTTCAGCTTTTAAAGATAATTCATGATCTTGTGGAAATAAAGGGTCATCTGAAATTACTAAAATAAAAAAATAAAGACCAATAATTTGTTTTGTTTTTGTTTAATAAATATAAATCGTAAATACTTTGTACAAAGAATTTCTCGCCAGTTTCATTTGAGTGAAATGTAAACGTATCAACATTTCCATTAATTTTATCCAATTGCAAAATTTCAAGCTGTTTCTCTTGTGATTTATATAAATTTCTCAACTTATTTTGCCCTTGTATTATTAGATCCATAAAAGATTTGGTTGCTTCCAATTGTATATTACAACCAGGACAGATTTTCTTTGGTAATTTATCATCATTTGTTACCTTAAAAATGAGAATAATTCAAAGTTACCGCCTATTCATCAAACACACAGGAAGTCAAATTGTCTTCTTTCTTACAAAATCAATAGCTCACCTTTAATGGTAAATATTTGTTAACTAATTCACTTAAATTTTGTCGATTTTCTTCTTTTGAAAATAAATCAGTACCGAATTTGTTTTCTTCGCCACATAATCGACAAAGGACCAATTCCACAGTTGCTGTAGTCGACTCCATCTTTAATTCTGTCAACAGCGTCACATTTAAAACTAAATGTAGCTAAACCACGCATAAGTGGGAAACTTTTGGAAAAGAACGAGCTTAATTATTAATTATTCAAGTTTTGTCATCACAAATAGTAACAACTTATGAGTAAAGAACTATGATATTCTATTCTTATAATGGAGCTCTAATTTCACATAAAATTGAGAAAATACTCTTGGGGCTATTATTAACTATATTTTATCGCAGCAGCACTAAATCAGGGTAGCCAAAATTTGTAATTATAGACATTTATTTGAATAAGTTCTAAAATAATCAGTTACTTATGTCAATAACGACTTTGTTGAATGATTATATTTGATTAAAATTATGAAAGTTCTAATATTTTATTCGCTTAATTTCGATTAGATAAATGAAAAGCTGTTTTTGAAACTATATATTTGCTAGGGTCTTACTTTTGTGTTGTGGCAATCCTTAATTGTCAAAGTTCTTTTATGGTGAGGCGCCATGGCCGCCGAGCAAGAGCAATTTTTCCAAATATTAACAACTCTTTTATCAACTGATAATACAATTCGAAGTCAAGCAGAGGTAATTTATTTTATTATTAATAATATTGGAATATCAAAATATCAAATTAAGAAATCGACATGTCAAAAATTACGAATAATGTGACAATTCACTTTTATATTCAACAACGTGTATTGGCAGCATGGTTTCATTAATACCGAAATTGGAAAATGAATCATGATGAAATTATGTCGTGTTTCTTACTACTCATCTATTCAAATTATATTCAAAATGTTACATCAATACCGTCATTTTCCTCTTTTATTATTGTTGAGAGTTCTAATTACTAAAAACGCGCCAACTAGGCAA